>CM054813.1:23204483-23504692 GCA_028984105.1 Lavandula angustifolia | reverse complement strand
GGAGTATCAGTAGACCATACCGTAATTTCGTGCTATTATCGGGTTCACTATTATATCTTACCGCTAGTGCACTGGACATAACTTATGTCAGTGGACCGCGCTGGATTTTAGGCGAATCCTAAGAAGAGTTACACTCAAGAAAGATTCTCCGCTATCTCGTATAACACCGACACATGGTTACAGATCTAAGAGACGATAATATCGAACCAACTAGTTACTCGACATGCCGACTACGCAGTGTCAGATCGACCGAATCAACTTCAGAACTTGTCGCCCGGGTAAGCTTGCTCTCATGGTTCTTCCAAGAAGCGGGCATTCGCAGCAACGCCAACTACCGGGCCGAACACATGGCCGCCAAGTTGTCAGCGCTCAAATCCTCGTCGGCATGCCAGCCTACGAGATTCGCACGTCGTTCGTAATGAATCGTCGATATACCGCGATGCATCATGCCATTGAAATTACTCGTGACCCCGTTTCTACACACAAGATGCAAGCACGTGGACATCAAACACTTCATTCGCGACCATGTCGAAAAGAAGGATATCGTAATGGAGAAAATCCATATCGATCAGTCTAGTGGTTTCATAATCACCAAACCTCTAGCCGAAAACCAAATTCAAAGAACTTTCGGCAGAGCTAGGTCTCGTTGGACCCTACTAACTCAACCCGTAAGCAATTTCGGGCAGCATCACTCGTAGAGTCGAGCATTCAATGATGGGAATGCCTACCTCGCACGAAAACATTCAAGCATTACCGCAGACCAACAACCACCTACACGAGGTATCACCGACTACGATGTTCAAATTTAATAAGTTTGTATATCTCTTCTAGTAGTCAACTCAGAAAAATTCATTCAAAAGGTGTTTGTCATAAAGAAGCTCAGTACGCACTTAACGCTCTATAACGTCATTAATTAAATTCATTTTCATTAAATACACGACATCTACGAACTTTGTCGAATTCTCGCTTTTGCATTTAATGCGAGTCGAATCACCTTGCTAATAAATAGCTATTTACTTCGAAGCTTTGACCGGGCAAAGATGGTCATCATTACTCCTTTTAATCTTATAAGTCGGGACCGGCCCAATCGAAAAGCGGGACTTAATCCCAACCGTCGATTAAAACAACATTTCACATTCAAAATAATTTATATATCGACGTTATCTTCTTCAACCCGCTATTTTCTCATTTCTATCTCTCGCAAAGTTCTTACTACTCCCTTCGCAAGTCATTCAACATCCGTACGTTGCTTTCACATGGTCTGTAATTCTTTCTTACCAGTAACTTTTATTCTCTAAGTGCACTTACTAACTAACTCTAGCTTCAAGTGCTAACCATTATTTTGTAGATATAGTCATGACAAACCTTCAAGTCACTTCTCCCATTGATATAGTTGAGATTTTAGAGAAGGGAAGAGTCCGGTTTCTGAGCCCAGAATGGACTTCGACTCTACGCGCATCCGGGCCGGAGGATTGCTTATCAAAGAAACCATCCTACTTCTTGTTTGATCGCACGCCGAGTTGTATCTCAACTTGGAGGAGGAAGATGAAGACGTGGTTGGAATGTTCCCAGTTCATGACATCCAATCCAACCACAAATGCTCCGGCCAAGAAGATTTCCTAAAGCAATCTCTCATCGCCAGCCTGGGCATCTCCGTCGACGGGATTAGTCCCGGCCGGATACAAGGACGACATCCGATGAATACCGATAATGTTATGTGGAAGCAAACCACGCTCGTAGCTGCATTTCCCAAGAGCAAGATAAGCCTACGTCGTAGCTTTGGCCTATATTGTTACACGTATCCTCGATCACCAAAGGCCGGCTCATTCGATCAAAGTGTCTCTACTTCTAAACTTCAAACGATGACGGACATATACGACAGAAAGCACAAATCAATTGGTTCCAAGTATTCATTAAGGAGTTTTAGGCAATGTGCTACAAAGTTTGGATAGGACAAATGGACGACCGAAAGTGCCAAAGGAAAGTTGTTGGTACGGCGTGAAGCTATCTCACATGACAGAGGACCCGTATTGATCTGACTACATTCATTACTGATGTATGAGTACTTCAACAAAGATAAGATTCCACAATCAGCAAAGCAAGGTTTTTCAGCAGTATTGGCATCGTTGCCAAGAGGGTAAGGGCAAGAGGAAGTGGCCAAACCCTAGGGAAGAAGGGTACTACCTCGTAAGAAGCAAAAGAATGCTTCGAGATGCCAGTGAAAAGTACCCGTGCACTGCAGATGAAGAGACCGAGCTAGCGTAGAAAGAACATTCCCGCCGACAGCTCAATCGCACAAGGGTACCGACTCGGCCAGATGCAGCGCACTAACGGGACCAGGACCGCGCCTGAGCACATCTCTACCCACCACCCTCTCTCCACTCGACTTCATTCCACTTCAAGATCCATCCATCACCGAGAAGCACCGCCCAATAAATTTACGTGAGACGGAGCATCGACACCGAAGCCGAGGATCTTAGGTTTGATATTCCAACGCTTCAATTCCGTAGCAACCCAAGAGATCCCGGTAAGGTCTCCAGAATCTCAAGTCATTCGTACTTGGTGTATATAGCCACCGTGGCTAAAGCCGTATGATGTACCGATTCCAGACTCGGATTACTTCCTAGAGAATCTGATCCATCTCCGCCCTCGGAACTTAGAGGACTGATTACTTAGAGAATCTGATCCATCTCCAGCTCGGAACTTAGAGCAAATTGGCTACCAAAGCCAACCGACATTAGCTCGCCGATGATCTTAGTGGCTATTATGCTAGCCTTGCTTGAAGAACGTATCCTTCAAAGAACCCCTCCCTACCGGCTGGGAAACTCGTGTCCTTCGAGCCCCGATAACCAGACCCACCCACGATGCAGGCCCCGAGAAGTTTGCCGAACGTTCTCAACAAAGTAAGGAGGATAAGAAATCCTTAAGGCTCTTGTCCTTCATAACTTCTTGAGGACCTTACTTCTTGTTGCTGAATGAAATAAAATAAAATTGTTTTATTAAAATCATATATTCTTAATTTGTATAGTATTTATACTTTATACACATTTCAAATAACCAACAAGAACCAACTTAATTGTGATTAAGGAATATACATAATTTGAAAGCGACTTAGGTTGTGTTACATCTTTCAATGTTCGTAAATGCTTATTAGTTACCACTATTTATTTTTATTTTTTTAAAAGAAGAAGAAGCGACTTTTAAACAACCCCATGCATTAAAATACGGGTTAAACAAAACTTATCCTCAATCGAAGCTAGATACAATCGAGCCAAAAATCAATTTAATTAAATTCTCACCTTTATTCTTGTTGTTATATTATGACATTAGATGAATACTATCATTAAATATTTGTTCCTTGCAGGAAATTGGTGTAATTATCGACAATTTCCAAAATCTCAATCCCGAGATGGATCCTATGTTTTGAAACCGGCCCGGCCCGGCGCGTTCAACCCGATTTGACCCGGACCCAGGTCAAAAATCCGGGCCGGGTTACGTCTGGCTCGTTTGGCTATCGGCCAGGTGCGACTCGGCCGGTTCAGGGTTGAACCGGTACCCGAAACCGGGTCAACTCGGTTTGATTTTTTTTTTTTTTAAGGAAATTTTTATTAGAAATCGTCCCTAACGGAAATCGAACCCAAGACCTTACACAAGATCAACCACTTGCGCAGAAGTGGGAATACCAACTACACTACATGTGAGCCGGTAACTCGATTTGAATGTAAAAAAACAAAAATTAAAAAAATAGGGTTGCAAATCGGTTCGATTTCAGAAATTTAAAACCGATCGGTTTTTTAGTTGGCCGATAACCGATCCATGTTCGGTTTCAATTAGTATGATAACCGAAAGCAAAACCCTATTTTCATAAATGAGAAATACTTAATAAATTTAAACTGCATTTATGTTAATGTTGGTAGACTAATTATTATTACCAATCGTTGACAAAGTTGTTAAAACAAGGAGGGAGGGATTTATAGGTTAATTTTCTGTTCGATTTTCTTCTCTATTCGATGTGGAATGGTTTCTTCTTCTTTTTCATCAACTTTTTTTCCATCTAACTACTTACACTCATCCCACATCGGTTGGGAGTCGTAAATATGCTTATATTTATTTTATATATTTGTAAGTCATTTTTAATATTTATTAGTATTATTAAAATAACTATGTATTTATATAATTTAATAATCATATATTTATAACGTCACACCGAGGTCAACCCGACCGGTTGAACCGGTTTGACCTGGGCTCAACCCGGTAAAAAATATTTTTCCGGGTCAATGATTGGTCGGTTTAAGAACACAGGATGGATCCCGTATTTTTAGGACATTAATTTATTCTATTTTCTATTGTTTGATTTCTAAAGTTTCAAGAAAACCGAGTCATTACTCAAATCACGTCCCTTTAGAATCACCGTTTTATCCACTAATTTAGATGAAATTTTGGATGAAATCTTAGTTGGATAACCGCACATATTAACAAAATTTGAAATATATATTTTTAAGTTAATAAATTAGGAGAAACCATACATCTTTAATAGGTTGGAATTGTTTTTACTTTTTTTTTCCATTTATTTGTCATTCCAGTGATGAAGATTCTTTTACCTATATAATATATATATGTGGAGTGGTTCCATGTGAACAGTACTTATCGTATGAAGGTGTGAACATTGCACTTTAAAGATAAATGTATTGCACTTTCAAGGTAAAATACACTACGTTTTAATACTGCATTTTACGTACTACACTTAAAGACTAGTGTATTGCACTTTAAGTACTGCTCTTTAAAGTGCAGTATCTTTGCTTTTAAAGTGCAGTACATTTGTCTTTTAAAGTGCAGCACATTTATCTTTAATTTTAAAGTCCATAAATATAAAAATTACAATCTTAACCTTCATTAAATAAACAAACTAAAATTATATTTAAAAAATATATGAAAAAAATAAATGCTGGACCATTAAATTAATGAAATCTAAGGCCATGATTAGTTCATAGTTCTCACAAATAGGGAGGGTTCTCACCAGACCCACACCATTTCTATATATATATATATATATATATATATATATATATATATATAGGGTATGGATCTAGGGAGATCCAACACTCAAAAGAGATACGAGAACCGATCTTAAGCGTTGATCGGTTCTAATCCTAATGGACAATATCAATCCCTTCTTTCTTTAAAAAAATACGGGAAAAGGGCAAAATGGGTATAGAAAAGGAAATGTTTTGGGCGCATTTGCGAGACAGTCAAAACATTTCAAACGAAAAAAAATTTCGGCGCTCGACGGCTCCAAAACCTCCCTCCACTAGATTCATAATCTTCCATCCATTCACTTCCATCCAAAACTACCATCTACTACGTGTTTTCGCCATAACCACAACCCAAATAATCTTCCATCAACGAGGGTTTCACAATGTTTCCACCTCCCTCCACAACTCGATTTGCAACCACCGAGCGAGAAGAAGCGACGTCAATCGAGTAACAAATCGAAGAATTAGAGTCGCTTGCAATCGATTCGACTAGAATTCGAGGTTTGTTTTACTAATTATTTACTTAAATTAGGAAACCCATGGATTGTTTGATGTTATGGAGATATGATTGTTAATGTGAATGAAACCACTAAAAAATTGGAGGGTCATAAATTGTTTGGACCCTGTTCTTGGTTGTTTTCATTGAGGATTTCATGCTGATGTGAATGTAATCGGGTAGTAAATTTTGTTTTGTTGATTTCAGGCACTCGAAAATAGAAAATCGCATTAACCTTGCAACGGTCATAGTATGGATGCAGGTATTCATAATATTGCGATGATAATATGAGCATATATTTTGTGTATGTATGCATAAACTGTGCATTGCATAAGCACGACAATATACTAATTGTTTTAAGTGTTCCAAAAATGTGACTAGTTTGATGTTCAGTTAATCAATTTCCTATATATGCATAAAATTTATACTATGTATGCATAAATTATTAATTGTATAAGCATAAAGAAATTTAACTTGGAATTACAATTTTTTGTGTATGTATTCGGATTGGTTAAGCATAAACATTGAACATTGTGTGCATGAAATCGGTTTGTTGTGTGCGAGAAAATCCGTGAGTTATGTGCATAATAATTAACATGGTTTGCATAAAATCGGTATTATGTTTGCATAAACTAAGTTAGTCATGTGCATAAAATATGTTATAATTGCGGACGGTTCGAGCGGAAAAGGAAAGAGGAAGAGAACCGGAGAGCCGAAGAGGATATTCCTTTAAAATATTTGTTGAATAAAAGGAAGAAAAAGGGTAAAAGATAGGAAAGCGAATAAAATGACAAAGAAGAAGGTGTCTACAAAATCAAAAGGTAAGAAGATTGTGGAAGTTCATGAGCAACAAGAAAAGGTCAAAAGTTATGGATTCAAGTATTATTTAATAAGCATAAAATAAATATACTTAGTGCATAAAATAGAAGAATGAGAATCATAAATATATATGCCACAATACTACTTAATCAAAGTAGCATAAAATAGTATAATGTGTGCATAAAATAGTAGAATGGTAAGCATAAATATATTTGCGAAAATACTACTTAGTCAAAGTAGCATAAAATAAGCACCTTTGTGTGCATAAAATAGTAGAATGATAAGCATAAATATATTTGCGAAAGTACTACTTGATCAAGATGATTGATTTCTTGCGGGGAGTTTATTTGATGAGACACATGGAGGCGTTCAAGGGTGATTTAACGAAGGACACGGGATTTCTAAAGAAAGGTGTCGAAACAGATAAAGCTTTTGAGGATGCGGTATTGTTTGAGCTTAGTTAATTTTGATGACAACAAAATGAAGGAGACGGTTGAACTAGAGGCGGTGGGACATGCGGATGAGAATGAAGTTGATTGAAAAGAATGTGTCAAAGAATTGTTTGATAGTTAGAATGTTGGGTTGTGCGAATGTTTCGTTTCGATAATTTGGTTGGATAAACTTAGTCATTTGGATGGTGTTATGTTTTTTAAGGATTAGGTATTGGAAGCAATGTAATGAAAAACACCTTTTGGTATATTAAACGTATTCTAAGTTAGGCATTCATAATTTGATCATATGTCAAACGTATATGAACAAACAATTGAGGAGTATGCGGATATGTATACACTCCTTGTAGGGAAAAAACGTATATGCACAAACAATACATAACATAAGCATGAAATTACAATTCGATATGCATGAAATATATAACCTAAACATATATAGATAAGCATGAAGTCATAAAACAATACATATCATAAGCATGAAACATCAATTGGGTATGTATGATATATAAAACCTTGAACATAATCGGTTACCATAAAGGTTGAACTTGAGAGATCAAGTTTATATACATGAAAATCATAAAACATAAGCATAAAAAATAACGGTTGTATGCATGAAAAAAACATAACATGAACTAAGGCTGATAAAGTAATACAAATTAGTCCAAAATAATGCAAATGGTTCAGTGCATAGGTTTCTACTAAGTTCAGCATAAAAACTTAAGAGGAATCTTACGCATCTTTAACATTAGGGCGGTTTCTTGAATCATGATGTCCCATCTCGGTTGCATTTCAGACGCATCCTCTCGGGCTTCAACTTAGCACGCATTGCCGCCTCCTTCCTAGGCGTAGCCTCTTGCCGATCCCTTGGTTTTGACTTGATTTGGTGGCATAACTCGACATCCTTAACTGCATAAAAGATTTGTTCGATTGTAATTCTTTAGTTGCATAAAATATATTCTGTATGAGCATGAATGAAAGGAGTGATGAGCATAAAATCAGTACAGGAATTTCACCTGCATAAAAGATATGAATATGTGCATAAATAATACATTTGGTATGCATAAACTATCAATGAGATATGCATAAATAATACGTAAGTGAAAGGAACAAATATGATGCCGTAAATGCATAAAATATTTGTTTGATTGTAATTGTTTAGTTTGCATAAAACAGCTTCTGTATGAGCATGAATTCAAGGAGTCATGAGCATAAAATCAGAAATATGAATTTGAAAAATCATACTAACTCCTATCAGCTGCATAGAAAAAACACGTACCTATTGGTTGAATAAGTTGCATCCATTGATAACGAATCTCCAAAAATCTTGTAATTGCCAATACATATATCATCAGCCCAAAATACACGCTTCAATTTCTCCCCTCCGTCCGTAAAATATTCGTAAAAAAATTCAGGGTTCCTATCACGAGCTTCCGTCATTTTATCCAACATCATTTGTGCATCCGCACCCTCAGCGCATATACGAAGATCACGGTGAAAATTTTTAAAATCTACTCCATCACAACCGATGTTCGATAACTACCAACCAACTCACTAAACATTCTATATGACCCAACTTAGGACCAACATTAGAACGCACAACTAAGGCCCGAAATTCTTGTGGAGGGAAATCATTGTCAGATTGTATCTCATGAATTGTTTGTGATTTGATAATAACAAAGGATGTGTGTGTGCCTCGTAAAATAAATCAACAACAAAACCTTCGGGGTGGGATTTAAATACAACGCGTGCAAAGCAAGATGACCGTTTAGAATTAGACCTTTGCTTTGTTTTCTTGAATTAAGATTATCAACGTCCATGAATTTCTCCCCTTCTCTCTGGACACTAAATATCTACGCATAATAGACTCATCCACATGCCGTTTTATCGACCACTTACGTATATCAAAACCGCACAAACCTCAGTAGTCTCCATAGAAAATTTCGGCCTCATCAAGAGTAACAAATTTTTGTCCAACATACGGTTTCAATTCGTCCGCAATCGGGAATGTAAATGGATTCATCGGATTCAAGAGACCCAATTGATTGACACGGTTCGGCCGTTCCAGGAACCGAATGCATGAATATGTGACAAGATCGGCATAAATTAACAAATACATATGCATGAACATTGTACTTCAGTATGCAAAAATTATAATAGTTAATCTACAACATAAAAACCCAATACTTAATGGATACATACATCTCATAAATAAACAAGAGAAACCCCTAATCACTTGGAAAAAGGACTACTACCGTAAAAATCGAAAAAAATGTAACTAAAAAATTATCGAATGACAGCGAGCTTCAAGAATTTGAACCCAACAAAGCATTCTTCAAATATTGTACTACAAATTTTCGAAAACCATAACTATTTCTTGCAGTCCTGCAAATTTTGTGAAAATTCGAAAATAGTGCAGAAATCAATCTTCAAAATCGACATTAATCGGGAAAAATAGACAAGGAAAACGAGCTTAGATGACTTAAGAAACATAGAAATTCGAAACCCACCGTAAATAATCAACTTCCAAGACTTCTATTTGAAGAAATGCTGGACGACGAAATATTGTTGAAGAAGGAACTCGTTGCTTGAACAAACGCTCGGACTTCAATTAGTATTGGATACGATTGTTGGAGGGGTAGGTAAAAAGAAAATAGAATTTGTGATTTACCCCTAATGAGACTATTTTTTCCTCTTTAGATTTAATTTTAAATGCTTTTGGAGATAAAATGAGAGTCTTAGATTTGCGAAATGGAGGGCCGAGATCGGTTCTCGTATCTCTTTTAAGATTTGGTTCTCATAATATCCATTGCATATATATATATATATATATATATATATATATATATATATATAACGTATATATATGTATGTATACGTTATTGCATAAGAATTTGAAATATTTCAAATTCAATTTGTATTTTGATTCTTACTCCCACGTTTCCAATAATTGATGGCAATGATGGTATCTTAATGATTTGTAACCGATGATCTATAATGATGAAAATCAATAGCATTTGCTCCCTCCACGGTGACATAACCTATAAATAGGTCTAAGGTTTTGCATGCACAATTCAACATTCTCATTTCATCTTCTTCACAAGCTAAGTTCCAAAGCTCAAGTTCTCACCATTCGTCCTAGTTCGCAGGAGCTTATTATATTGTGGTGTTGTCTATAACAAGGCGAGCCGTTTCATCTTTGGGGAGACCACGCCTTAAACCGAGAGCACTACCCCGGACATTTGTCTCTTGCGGATAGAGAGCTTATCTCGACTCGGCTTTATATTTGATTCTTGTTTTCCTTCTTGTTTAAATTGTAATATTCCATTTCATTTCACGAGGTTTTTGTGTTCGGCGGATTACGAATTATATTTCGTAACAATCGCAAGAGACAAATGCGACCTTATTAGGAAACAAAAACCGAAACTTAACTTACCTTAGCATGGAAATTGCGTCTTCATTTGCTATATCGTACACCACCGCCGCCGGCGTCGCCCGTCTCTTCGACCGCCACCGCCACCTCCTCCCCTACCGTCTCCTCCACCGAGTCCCCTTTTCTGCGGCAACTTACGCCGGCATCTCCGCTTGCCGGATTTGGTGGACCACCTCCATTTTTGTTCTTGGCGCCTTCAATAACAAGTGTTATTTTGCCATCATCCAACATGGTTGCCATCTCCACCTTGGCCGCCATGTACATGCTACTAATGATCGGATTGTGAACAATTTACGTGATGCGACTCATGCTTTATCATGTCATCTTCGGCGACTCTGTTTATCCCTTTTGGGGCGTTTAACCACCTTGGAGGGGTGGGGAACTCGACCCCGACTTTGCCGGCACCGTTGCACTCTTCAAGAGCATTGCCCGCCGCCGAAAAGCCGCCACGATTTGGTGGAACCGACTTCAAACGTTGGCAACAAAAGATGTTGTTTTACTTAACAACATTAGGGTTTGGAAACATCCTCAAAGAAGATGGTCCGTACCTCCAAGTGCAAATGAGGAGAACATGTAAGTCTCCATTGCCTACGACAATTGGTGTACCTCGACTATCTTTGGTAAAAAAAATTTGTTAAGTGGTCCAGTGGATAGTTTGTATAGTGTTTATGCAAACATAAAAACCTCTAAAGAAATATGGGAGACACTAGACAAGAAATATTATGCGACGATGCATATACAAAGAAATTTATTGTAGCCCAGTTTACGGACTACAAGATGGTGGATTCCCGACCCATCATGGACCAAGTGCAAGAATTCCAACTAATTATACACGAGGTTCATGCTGAAGGGATGATATTGCCCCGACGCCTTTACCGTGGCAGCCATGATCGAGAAGCTCCCTCCAAGTTGGAAGGACTTCAAAAGCTACCTCAAGCACAAGCGAAAGGAGATGCCGCTTGAAGACTTAAGCGTAAAGCTTCGCATCAGGTGCCGATGTCCGAGTTCAAGACGTAAAGTCCAAAGCCCTGATGGACCCGAGGTCAACTTGTTGGAGAAAAGTGGTGACTCCAACAAGCGAGGGCGTCCCAAAGGCAAAGACCATGCAAGGTAAAGGTCAAACTAGAAGGTTTGACGGAGATTGCTATAATTGTGGCAAATCGGGTCACATGTCAAAGGATCCAGAAAGCCCAAGAAGAAGAAGGCGAGACAAGCCAACATGATGGAAAAATATCTCACTTTAGAGAACCTAGCGGGTGTGATCACGGAAGAGGTGAATATTATCGAGAACCCCGGCCTTTGGTTCATCGACATTTTTTTGCGCAAGCGGCCACATGTGTGTGGTGATAGAAGTCGCTACAAGAAATACGAGTCCTGTCGAGGGGAGGATGTTGGGATGTATTCGGTTGTTGATTTGGTCGATCCGAAACCCTATGTTGATTGGTGAACCATTCCTTTGTAAAGTTAACACTGTATCTCACGAGTGTTTCGAGGCTCGATGGAGCTAGCCCTCGGTCTACCGCAGGAAGCGAATGGCGGAAGGCGACACCCGGATTGATCATGCCTTCAAGGCATCGGTGAGCACACCGGCTCCAAAGTCCGAGAAAGTTGAACCCTCGACAATTGTAGTACAAGAAGGGAGCTTAGGCTGAACGATACGCGCGCTTGCGCTAAAGTATCGAGAATGAGAAGGATCGACGCAAGAAATTATCTAGAACCGTTAGGAGAATCAAAGAGTAAGTCGATTTCTCGCCAAGCGCAATCCTAACTCACAAACTTCGAATGCATGAAACATGAGGACTCTCCTCAACGATCGAAAGACAACGACAGTAAAGAGAGCAGAGTCACCACTTTGCTACAACCGCAAAAAGTCGAGGACACTATCAATATGATTGTTGTAAGCTCAACCACGGTTGAAAGAGCTGCGAGAAAAGCTCGAAGGGAGAAGATCATCAGAAGCGACAAACATATATTCTTGGTGAACTCTCGGGACGACTCGGACGAAGTCGACACCTTCTTGGATTCATCCCGATGATGAAGCCGCCTTCATGGCACAAGAGCTTGAAGAAGAAAGCAGAGGAGTGTCGATGGCGGGGAGAAGAGGATGAGGTAAACTCTCCGGGATCCTTCTAATCTTCCTTCACCCCGCACACAAGACACGATCTACGGTGCGAGAGGAGAATCACGGATGTCACGATCACATACGAGGAACTATTGGATGAACAGGATTCGAGATGAGTCTACGGCTCGGCAAGATCTACGGGGAGATGGATGTCCCGAAAGCTGAAAATTAGAGACTTTCTCGGGGAAAGTCAAGTTGCTCTTGAGTCGGAAGGACTTGTTGTGAGACTTGGGGAGGAGATTAACTCTCGATGATCAAATCTCAACGGCAAGAAGGTCGATCTCGGTATTGACCAAAGACTTGACTCGAAAGAGGCGCGAACCGAGCTTGCTTTGAACCGAAGCTCTCGGGACTTGAGGCCAGAGCATGAAACTCTCAAGAAAAGTGATGATGTCCGGAGGAACCCGGATGGTGAGCGCTATATGGGAACCGAGAAAAAACTTCAGAGCGATGTTGCCAACAACAAGCGAAAGTTACGCAAGGAAGGACTTGGGTTCCGCGAAGCCTCCTCATCCCGATCCCACACGCCCGAGAAAATCGGGCGGCCGATAGGTTTGTTCAAGGGGAGACAATGAATGTTGAACCATACAACCCCGCAACAAAGAACAAACAAAAGATGATTGCACCTCATCCCTACCTATCAGAGATCTGACCATAAGCTCAGCTCAAAATCACCCCAGCTCAAGCAAGGGGGAACCAACAAAGTAAGATGGGATGATCAGTATGGACTACCGTAGGCGACGCGTTCGGCTTCAATATGGGTCATATTACTATGATCCTAATGTTATAAGGGTCCTAAAGGTTAGAAGAAAAAGAAAGCCGTTCGGAAGGCTAAGGTCGGCGATCCACCAACTCAAAAGATCGGGGACTCTTGAACCTAAGAAGCCGCAGAAGTCAACTTCACCTAGCTCACCGGTGAAATACGTTGACAAAAGTGGAAAGAAGCTGCACTGAAACCACCGGGGTTGTCGGACAAATTTGGGTTACCAAAACTAATACTTAAGGACCCAAAACAAAAATAAGGGGGTACCTGAATATAATCTTTGTTTTACGGGGTGCCCTTGGGACCCATGGTATGTGGACGGTAGATCCTCAAGGCATATGGCGTACCGGGAAGAGTCTCTGAAAAATTATATCAAGGAAGATGGACCCCGAATAGAGTTTGGAGACAACGCAAAAGCTACGCCCATAGGCTATGGAACACTCGTCCTTGGAATTTCCACGAGTTCCAAGAGTATCTTATGTTGAAGGGCTTCGGCATAATCTTCTCTCTGTTAGTCAATTTTATGACAACTCCGATAGAGTGATTTTTTACGCTAGTTTATGTGATGTTCTTGACAAATCAATAGGGAAAATAATGTTATCAGGTTCGCGCAAAAAGAATATATACATTGCTGATTGGAACTAAGCAGAACCTGAAGCCTGCTTGCTAGCAAAGAATGACAACATAACAGGATGACTACGCGCAGAAGACTTAGCCATCTCAACTTCAAGACGCTAAACAAGCTCGCTGAAAATGCTCTAGTCAAGGGATCGCCGAATGAGGTGTTCGGCAAAAACACCCGGTGTGAAGCTTATACGAAGAGAAAGCAAACAAAGAAAGAAAATCCACCAGTTCCATTACCTTCCACTAATGGAATCCTTCAGCTCCTTCACATGGATTTATTCGGACTAGTCTCTCCAGTGACGATCAGAGGCAAGAAGTATGCACTTGTGGTCATTGATGACTACTCGCGGTACACATGGGTCATATTCATTGCCAACAAATGCGACGTCAAACAGGAGTTACCTACGCTTACGAAAAAGCTCGGTGTCGAGAAGGACATCAAGATCATAAAAATCCGTTCGAGGCAGAGGCCGAGTTCTTGAATGCGATGGTCAAAGAGTTACGAGCGAAGGAATAGAGCATGAGACATCTCGCTGCAGGCACGCCTTAACAAAATGGGATTCTTTGAAAGGAAAAACGAGAACACTTCAAAGAAGCGGCAAGAACGATTCTCGCAGATTCACGACTCCCATCAAAATTCACGGGCAGGCTACCGACACCGCATGTCATACTCGAACAGATCTCTCCCGACAAAGCAACATCGAGAAGACACTATATGAACTATGGAACGACGAGAAGCCTCTCGTATCTCATTTCCAAATTTTTGGGTGTTCATGCTTTAATCACAATAATGGAAAGGACCGGTTAAAGACTTTTGATAGCAAGTCGGACACGGGGAAGCCTTCTTAGGATACTCTCGGGTTAGCAAAGCCTTTAGAGTTTTTAATTACCGGACCACTTTGTGTGGAGGAAAGCCCCCGTGTTCTTTTTAATGAGTTTGCTCCGAGAACGGGAGCGGGAAACTCACATTCGAGTCCGAGAACATCGGCAAAGAGCTACGGAATCGAGCTTAAAGAAAATGTTGAAAAGATCCAACATTGTTGGAATGATGATTCCGAAGAAGAAAATGAAATCACCACTACTAAATCACGGCCAACGACGAGCGTAGGCGATCGGATTGATTATACTAAACGGGAATCAATTAGAGGTAACTCGGGTCGATGAAGAAACCCCGAGTAGTAGCTGAGACCTCCACTTCGAGTATAATAATTAAGGGGAACAAAATATGTTCACAATCTTAATGCCCCCGAACCTAGAAACTTCAATAGACCCCAACTCCGTTCTTGAATTGCTACAATCTCGGAACGTTACTACGAAATGCCTAACACTCTAGCTGTTACTACGGATGTCGTTTGAGGAAGACGAATCTAGACAAATAAGGTCTTGGTTAGATGCTCACACTTCGATCTTATTATAGGTGATCCTTCGGCAAGCGTCGAAACAAGGTCAAAGCTATGCTTAGGAGAAAGCGCTACGTACTCATGTTTCCTATCTCCCGAAGAGCCTCGATCCATCGAAGAAGTCTTGGCCGCCGTCTTGTCTGGATCATAGCTATGTAAGAAGAGCTCAACTCGCTCGTCGAAATGAAGTATGGGAGCTTGTTGGCACCCGACATCAACACATGATCGGAACTAAATGGGTCTTCAAAAACAAGCGCGATGAAAACAACGTTATAGTAAGGAACAAAGCTCGACTCGTTGCGAAGGGCTACTTTGTCAAGCCGAAGGGATAGATTTCGATGAAACTTTCGCTCCGGTTGCAAGGCCGGAGGCCGTCGATTATTCCTTGCTTACCCAACATATCAACGATTCAGAGTTTATAAAATGGATGTAAAGTCAGCGCTCCTAAATGGAGTTCTAAAAGAAGAAGTCTATGTGGAACAACCTCCCGACTTTCAGTAGGGACATCAGGCGTATAGACTCTGAAAAGCTCTGTACGGGTTAAAACAAGCACCCGGGGGCTTGGTACGATACCCATGCGAGTTTCTTCTTGAGAAAGGTTTTCGAAGGGCACCATGGATCGCACTTTATTCATCATTCGTCCGGCGACGACATTCTACTTGTGCGAGATCTACGTAGATGACATAATCTTCGGATCAAAGAATGTCATCTTGTGTCGGCGGTTCGAGACCGATGAAGGACAAATTCGATATGTCGATGATGGAAGAGATGAACTACTTCCTTGGATTCCAAGTCAAACAATCAGAGAAGGAAACGTTCATCAATCAAGGCAAATACACTCGAGACCTCATCAAGAAATTCGGTTGCGGATCTAGCAAACCAGTCAAGATCCCAATGAACACGAATATGAAGATAGATCTTGATAAAGAGGGAGTATCGATGAGCCCGTGTTGAATTTCGTGCTATTATTGGTTCACTATTATATCTTCTTGCTAGTAGACCGACATAACTTATGTTGTAAGTGGCGGCGCTCGATTTCGAGCGAATCCTAAGAAGAGCCACATGGACTCAGCAAAGAAGATTCTCCGCTATCTCGGGAGGAACACGACGTGGGGTTATGGTATTCGGTAGATGATAATATTGAACTAACTAGTTACTACGATGCGACTACGCGAGGTTGTAGGATTGACCGAAAATCAACTTCGGGGAACTTGTCGGTTCCTCGGCGGTAAGCTTGTTTCATGGTTCTCCAGAAGCGGCATTGGTAGCAGCGTCAACTACTGAGGCTGAATACATGGCTGCAGGAAGTTGTTGCGCTCAAATCCTTTGGTGCGAGACGGCGGCTACGAGACTATGACGTCGTTCGGAGAATGAATTGCCGATATCTTTGCGGCGAGCACCGGTGCCGTTGCGATTACTCGGGACCCTGTTCTACACACAAGATGCAAGCACGTGGACATCAAACACTTCATTCGCGACCATGTCGAAAAGAAGGATATCGAGAATGGAGAAAATCCCATGCGATCGTCGAAGAGGCGACATAGCGACCAAACCTCTAGGCGAAACCAAATTCAAAGAACTTTCGGTAGAGCTAGGTGCATTGGACCCTACTAACTCGGCTCGGTAAGCAATTTCGAAGTAGCGATCACTCTGTAGAGTCGAGCATTCAATAAGGGGAATGTCTACTCTCGGATTGAAAACATTCGGTACACGGGACTCAACAACCACCTACACGAGGTATCGGTGACTACGATGTTCGGTGACAAGTTTGTATATCTCTTCTAGTAGTCGACTTCGGAAAAATTCATTCAAAAGGTGTTTGTCGTAAAGAAGCTCGGCATCGCACTTAATGCTCCATAGAATGTCATTAATTAAATTCATTTTCATTAAATACACGACATTCCATGCAACTTCTTTGAGATTGCGCTTTGCATTTAATGCGAGTCGAATCACCTTGCTAATAAATAGCTATTTACTCGAGCTTTGGCCAGGGCGGCATGGTCATCATTACTCCTTTTAATCTTATAAGTCGTGACCGTCCACTGAAAAGCGGGACTTAATCCCAACCGTCGATTAAAACAACATTTCACATTCAAAATAATTTATATATCCACGTTATCTTCTTCAACCCGCTATTTTCGCCATTTCTATCTCTGCAAGTTCTTAATAGTTCTACGCAAGTCATTCAACATCCGTACGTGCTTTCATATTATTGAGAATTCTTCTTACGGTAACTTTTATTCTCTAAGGCACTTACTAACTAACTCTACAGCTTCAAGTGCTAACCATTATTTTTGTAGATATAGTCATGACAAACCTTCAAGTCACTTCTCAGGCTGATATAGTTGAGATTTTAGAGAAGGGAAGAGTGCGGTTTGAGCACAGTAATGGACTTTGACTCTACGTGCATACGGGTTGGAGATGTTTCTATCAAAGAAACCATCCTACTTCTTGTTTGATCGGATCGCGAGTTGTATCTCAACTTGGAGGAGGAAGATGAAGGCGTGGTTGGAATGTTCGAGTTCATGACATCGAGAATCCCGACCACGGTCGTTCCGGTTAAGAAGAAGATTTCCCTAAAGCGATCTCTCATCGGCGGCTTCGGACTTCAGTCGAGCGAGGATTAGTCTGCCGGGATACAAGGGCCGACATCCTCGATGAATACACGACAATGTTATGTGGGAAGCAAACCACGTTCGAGCTGCATTTCCCAAGAGCGGCATGCTTCCACGATCGAGCTTTGGCCTATATTGTTACACAGATCCGACCCGGCCAGCCGGCTCATTCGATCGGGTGTCTCGGCTTTAAACTTCAAATGATGATGGACATATACGATAGAGCACAAATCAATTGGTGCGAAGTATTCATTAAGGAGTTTTAGGCACGGGCTACAAAGTTTGATAGGACGGCTCGACGGCCAGAGTGCCAAAGGAAAGTTGTTATATGGCGTGAAGCTATCCGTCGTGATAGAGGACTGTATGGATCTGATCTTGTCATCTATCTTTGACAAGGAGTACTTCAACAACAAAAAGATAAGATTCCACAACCGCGCCCGGTGCTCTTCAGATTGGCATCGGTCTTTGAAGAGGGTAAGGGCAAGAGGAAGGGCCAAACCCTTGTGAAGAAGGGTACTACTCCTCGGAAGAAGCGAAAAGAATGCTTCGAGACGGCCGGTAGTAGCACCCGGACTCGAGAGATGAAGAGGCGAGTTAGCGAGAGAAAGAACATTCTGGCGAGAAGCCTGAATCGGACAAGGCGGTGACTCGGCGAGACGGAGCGGACTTCAATGGACCGGGGGACTGCGCCTGAGCATATCTCTACTCCGCCACCCCTCTCTCCACTCGACTTCATTCCACTCGGCATCCGTCCGTCGGTGAGAAGCATCGATCTCAATAAATTTACGGGAGATGGAGCGTGCGAAGCCGAGGATCTTAGGTTTGATATTCCAATGCTTGATTCGGAGCAACCCGAGAGATCCCGAAGCGATTCCGGAAATCTCAAGTCGTTCGAGACTTGGTAGATATAACCACCGGGGGCTAGGTTTCGAGATGATGTACCGATTCGGGGGCTGGATTACTCTAGAGAATCGATCCGTCTCGGTCCTCGGAACTTAGAGCAAATTGGCTACTCAAAGCCCGGTGACATTAGCTCGGTCGATGATCTTAGGGTGGCTATGCTAGCCTTGCTTGAAGAACGATATCCTTGAAGCCAACCCTCCCTCTTGCCCGAGTCCTCGGGTCCTTCGAGCCACGATAACCGGGACCCCGCTGATGATGCGAGGCCACGAGAAGCTTGCTGAAGGTTCTCAACGAGCGAAGGAGGGAGCTCAGCCGTCGGCTAAACAACATATCGGCTCTCCTCCTCCTCCCTGGTTCGGCCACCACGGGCACCTCCGAGCACGGGATCCGAGCAAGCTTGCTGGCTTGGGATCGGCTTATGAGGTCGGCTCCATTGGCAAACGCCGAAAGTCGAGGTTAGTGGCCAAAGCGATTACGAGCGGGGACTCGGGAATCGTCTCCTTGCGAGAAATGTGCACAAGATGCGGAGCAATGCCACTAAAGCTCGGTGCGAGGGACTCGAGGGTCTAAAAGCTAGCCATTCGAGAATATCTCTTCACCTCCCGTCACGACTTCTCTTCTATCCTCAAGAATGCTCTATCCGCATAGAAAGGCGGCTTCGACGCTCGGCAAGCATTGGTTCAAGCGCCACGAAGGCGCGATGCCTCTCTTCTTGATTTTTTCAAGGAAGCTCGGTCGAGAACGTCGAAACCGGATCTCCACCCTCACTCGAGCTCATGAACAAAGATTCTCAACTTTTTAGAAGGAGTGTGAGCGGAAGATCGATGCAAAGTTGAAGAATATAGAAGACCTTATAGATTCCTCTTGGCGAAAGTACGGTGATGATCTCATTCCTGAGAGAAGCGATCTACACCTCAAATTTGAAGGTCTTGAGGAAGACCTTGGAGGAGCTCGAGAAATTCTTTCCATTAAGCTTAACCGATTGCGATATTATGTTTGGCGGTTTTGGCTCGACTCGAGAAGAATGAAATGTTTCTTTGAATGGATTCGGAAATGTGATAATGAGATTGTTGGGGAGATGATTCGGCAAGTAGATTGTTTAGATGTTTAGAAGATTTGGTTAATCCCAAAACCACTAATTTGATTGGTGAACCGTTTCGTTGTAATAGTAACGCCTTAGTCTCACGAGAGTTTCGGACTCGGTAGACATTCCTTCGGCATGGTTCGGGCTCGGAGTTATGTCCGCCGATCCCTCGAAGGACTATCCACCTCGGTACCGTGGTGTGAAGACTTCGGTAGTCTTGGACTCGGCGGGGGAGCGGACTAAGAGGTGTTTAGACTTCGGTAGTCTTTGGACTCGGCGGGGAGCGGCATGCGAAAGGAGTCGAGAAGCCTGGACTCAGCGAGAGCGATTCATTTGGGCGAGAGTCGACCTTCGGTAGAGTTGGACTCGGCGGGAGTATACTACGGACCGGAGTCGGACTCCGACAACGGCTTTGACAGTCTCCTTGATTTTCGAGATGATCTTATATGTTAAATCGGTAGAGTCGTGCGAGGTTATTCACATCGGAGAAGTCGGCTTCGGTATGCGCCCAGAAGTCGCGTGTCTCGGCTACTTTCTACGCCTCGACCCAGTGACGAGCGGCCGGTTGTCAAAGTTACGGTAAAAGGCGCAAGTCGACCTCTTTCCGAGAAATGGAGGAAAAGACTACGCAAGATTCCTTAAAAGAATCGTTAGCTACCAAAAGAGAGTGGCGAGTGGATCGTTCATCTCCAGCGGATCTATCCATAGCTTCGCCTCTATAAATAGAGGGAAAATCAAATCGAAGAAAAACTAACAAGAACGAGCGATTACGAGCAATAAGCGTACAAGAACTCGAAGCTTTCCGCAAGAACTTGAGGAGAAACACTCGGCACGAAGGTGGCGTCCTTGCTTTAGGGAACCAAGGCCGATTAGAATCAAAGCCTCTAGTATCCAAGTGATCGAACACGAACCCGGAGAGATTATTCCTTATTATTCATCACTCCAGAAGCCACCTTCTTATTCCCTTCCCTTTAACCTAAGCTCCACTAAAAATATCTATAGCTTAGACCAGAAGGAGTTCGTATCTTGAAGCTTGTTCTAATTGTAAAGATCTCCTTTATCGTTGGAGAGTTTGTCAAACTTTATAGTTTGATCCTTGTACCCGGGACTTGCTACGTATAATCCTCAAGACCGGTGTTGTCCGGTTGCACAATCCAATGAGACTAACAAAGTATAATAAAATAACCTCCTCATCTTTTCGAGATAGTGAGCGTAGGATTGTTTGATATCCGAACCACTTTAAAATTCTTGTGTTCATTTTCTTGTTGCATTGATTTAGCTGTTCATATTGAAAACCGTTTTACAAAATCATTCAACGAGTTTCGGCAAAGCTTAAAGGCGAATGCGCTAACCTCTTTGAAAGCGGTTTTAATAAAAACGTTTTTCAAACTCAATCGAATCGGGCCTACACTTTTCCGCACTCTCCGAACTTTTATTGAACGGTGCTGAGTTCGACATCGGTCGGCTAGCAGGCCTCAGTATAGTTAGTCCGTTTGTCCACGCGATCCAGAACAACTTGCCTGGTCTACAGAATTTATTCAGCAAGACACTCTCCTGAATAGGACTGTTCGCGTTTTAAGTTGAGAAAGTTTTCGGGTGTATTCACCCTCCCCCCCCTCTACACACGAACATTTATCTCGGGACTAACAAAGATCTACATTATAGTCGAGAAAACCCTTGCGGCTGATATTGATGTAAGGACTCAGGCTTTTAAGACTCTGCCTCCACCACAGAAACTAGATGGATCTCTTTACACATCAGTGAAAGAAAAGGAAGCTAGGCATGCAGCTCTCGCTCTTGATCTTGAACCTAATGATCCAGAAGATTTGCAAAAGATCCGAGAAGCTAAGGCGAGATACCTTCAAGATGTATGGACTTCCTATGCCCGAAGACAAATCGAATGATTTTAAAGCTGATAATTGACGCTTCAAATGCGCTAGGAAGTAGTATTGATAGATCTCTCTGTAGTCCACTAGTGTATCAAGTCATGTAAATGTCTTGTATTTCTCATATATATCAATACATCAATTGTTACTTGGCACGATAATTTCTTGTTGTCTCCATAGCTTTGCTTTGTCTTACTTTAACCCCCAGAATCACCTAAGTGATTCTCGACTCACACACTCACCGATCATCGTGTATTCGGGATACGCTTAGCTTAGAAGACACGAAGATACTCTCCATTTGTCTCTCGTTGTAATACTTGTAAGGAGTTTGTATCGACTATTCTTTAGATTCTTAGATAGTGTTAGAAAGCTGATAGTGATAGGTTTTGGCATCATCAAATAGGGGGAAATTGTTGGGATGTGATTCCGTTGTTGATTTTCTCGATCCCAAAACCCCATGTTGATTGGTGAACCATTCCTTTGTAAAAGTTAACACTTGTCTCTCACGAGTGTTTCGGCATGGTTACGGCTCGGTAGTTCTATATGCTATCCTTGATGGGGCTATCCACCGCGGCACCGTGGAGTGAAGATTCGGTAGTGTTGGACTCGGAGGGCGGCATATTGAAAGGTGTTCGAGGAGTCGGTAGGGCCGGACTCGGCGGGGAGCGTTTCTTGGACTCGAGTCTTGACCTTCGGTAGAGTTGAACTCGGCGGGAGTATACTCCCGAACCTATTGGTCACGATCAACAACGGACTGCATTAGTTTCTTTGAATGACGGTAGACTTCAATGCCGTTTCCGGTAGAGTGGTCCGATGTCGTACAACGGAGAGAAGTTAGCTTCGGTATCAACCCAGAAGTACGCAAGTGTCTCGACCACTTTACGTACATCGACCCAATGACAAGCGGCTAGTTGGAAAAGTATCCATTAAAAGGCTGCAAGTCGGCCACTTTCCGAAAAAGTTAGTGGACTCTGCGGAAATTTAAAAGAGCCGTTAGCTACCAAATAGAGTGATACGTGGACGGTTCGTCTCCAGCGGATCTATCCGTAGCTCACGTCCAGAAATAGAGGGAAAATCAAATTGAAGATATACTACACAACGACATACAAATAGAGCATCAAGCAAACAAGAACACAAGGCTATACGCGACGAACTTGGAGCTCAATTCTAGCGTGAAAAGCATCCGACTTGCTCTAAGGGAGCACAAGCTTACATATAACTCAAGCCTCCAGCATCCAGTGAAGAACACGAACCCGGAGAGATTATTCCTCATTGTTCTTCACTCACAGAAGCCTTTCTTGTTCCCTTTCCCTCTAACCTAAGGTGAACTGTATTCATCATAGCTTAGACCAAATGAGTTCAATTTATTGGATCGTTCTTAGTGTTAAGAATCCTTTATCGTTAGAGATACATTCAAACATATTTTTATTTGACCACATGGCGAGACTTGCTCGGTATAATCACAAGTTGTGTTTGTCCGGTGTACAAACCGGTCGAGACTAACTCGGTATAATAAAATAGTCTCATGCCTTGTTCGGGGCGGTGGACGTAGGATCTTGCGTATCCGAACCACTTTAAAAGTCCATGTATTTATAAGCTGTTGCATTGATTTAATTGTTCATCTCGAAAAACCATTTACAAAATCATTCAAGCGAGTTTCGATAATAAGCTTAATCGTCGCACTAATCTCTTGAAAGCAGTTTTTATAAACAAACGTTTTCAAACCAAATTAAATTGGGCCTACACTTTCCGCACGCCTGCGAACCTGCCGAACGCGTCGAATTCGACATCGGTCGGCTAGCGAGCTCGGCACCTTCGGATCGCTCGTCCGTGCGTCAAGAACAACTTATGCGGTCTCCTGAATTCATTCGGTAGAGCGATCTCCGTAAATCGAACTATTCGCATTCTAGTTTGAGAAAAAGGTTTTCAGGTGTATTCACTCCCCCCCTCTACA
Source organism: Lavandula angustifolia (assembly GCA_028984105.1). Lineage (NCBI taxonomy): Eukaryota > Viridiplantae > Streptophyta > Magnoliopsida > Lamiales > Lamiaceae > Lavandula > Lavandula angustifolia. Next base: position 23,481,114 of record CM054813.1, on the reverse strand, counting down.
CGAGCGTTTGACTCGGGACCAACATAGGAAGTTGAACAAGGGGAACCAAACATCTTCTAACGTGGTTGGAGTTGGAACCATCGTGCTGGGGATGACTTCCGACAAAGAATTGATTTTGAGTGAAGTGCTTCATGTTCCAGATATCCGGAAGAACCTTGTGTCGGGTTTCGTACTAGTCAAACGTAATTTTAGACTAGTGTTTGAAGCTGATAAGTTTATCTTATCTAAGTTTGGTGTATTCCTTGGTAAGGGATATCTTACCGATGGGCTTTTTAAGCTCAACGTAGCGGCACTTTACCAACTGCCTAAGAATGAAGGAAATAATAATAATGCTTTTACTTCTTCTTACTTGAGTGAGTGCTCCGATTTATGGCATTGTACATTAGGACATGTTAATCTAAATGCAATAAAACATCTAGCTAATCTTGATTTACTAAGGGTAAATGAGTTTAATGAAAATCAAAGATGCGAAGTATGTGTAGAAGCAAAAATGGTTAAACTGTCGTTTCATTGGTGGAAAGGAGCACTAAGCCTCTTAAACTTAATCACACAGATGTGTGTGATTTGAAGTTTATGCAAACAAGAGGTCGTAAAAAGTATTTCATCACGTTATTGATGATTGCACACGTTATTGTTGTCTTTATCTTCTAAGAAGTAAAGACGAGGCAATTGAAGTTTTTAAAAGTTTCAAAGCGGAAGCCGAAAATCCAACTAGATTATCGGATTAAACATGTTCAAAGTGATAGTGGGGGAGAATATGTAGCCCCATTTGAAGAGTTGTGTAAATCAAGTGGTATTATTCATCAAACTACCGCCCCTTATTCGCCACAATCTAACAGCGTTGTTGAAAGGAAAAATAGAACACTTAAGGAGATGATGAATGTCTTGTTAATTATTTCGGGATTACCCTAGAACATGTGAGGGGAAGCTGTTTTAACGGCTAACTACTTGCTTGAACAAGATTCCCCCCTAAAGGTAAGGATATAACTCTTTACGAGATGTGGAAAGGAATGAAACCTTCCTACAAATACCTTAAAGTGTGGGGGTGTTTGGCTAAGGTAGAAGTGCCTCTACCTAAGCAAGTTACAATCGGACCTAAGACCGTCGATTGTATCTTTATCGGATATGCTTTGAATAGTAGTGCCTATAGGTTTATTATTCATAAGTTGGAAGTTCCCGATATGAATGTGAGAACAACTATTAAATCAATGAATGCTATTTTCTTTGAAAATATTTATCCGTGTAAGGATAATGTTGAATCTAGCTCTAATGCTAGAACGAGAGATGAGGCTAAGGTAGAAGTGCCTCTACCTAAGCAAGTTACAATCGGACCTAAGATCGTCGATTGTATCTTTGTCGGATATGCTTTGAATAGTAGTGCCTATAGGTTTATTATTCATAAGTTGGAAGTTCCCGATATGAATGTGAGAACAACTATTAAATCAAGGAATGCTATTTTCTTTGAAAATATTTATCCGTGTAAGGATAATGTTGAATCTAGCTCTAATGCTAGAACGAGAGATGAAGCTACTAGTTCTGAGCTTGGAAGGGTTGAACCAGTTTCACGAAAATGACCTGGTTCTGACCCAGAAGCTCTTGAGCCGAGGCGTAGCACGAGAGCAAGAATTGCTAGGGGGCGGGTGTCCGGACTATGTTGTGTTCCTCTTAGATGAGGAGCCGGGGTCGTTAATGAGACTCTTACTAGACCTGATGGACCACTTTGGAAAGAAGTTGTCCAAAGTGAGATTGATTCCATTATGCAAAATCATACGTGGGTGTTAGCGGATCAGCTAGAAGGTTATAAACCTTTAGGATGTAAATGGATCCTAAAAAGAAATATTAGGCTGATGGGTTAATTGATAAATATAATGTTCGTTTAGTTGTAAAGGGTTTTAAGCAAAGGGAATGGTACAATTTTTCTGATACCTATTCACCTGTCACGAGAATAACTTCAATATGCGTGCTGCTTTCAATTACTATGCACAATCTTGAAATTCACCAAATAGATGTGAAGACTGCTTTTCTAAATGGAGCTATAGAAGATGAAATTTATATGGAACAACCTGAAGGTTTTGTAGTACACAGTCGAGAAAGATATGCAAGTTGGTTAAGTCCCTATATGGATTAAAACAAGCCCCTTTACAATGGCATTTGAAGTTTGACGAAGTTATGATGTCAAATGGATTCAAGATAAATGAGTGTGACAAATGTGTTTACATAAAGGATACGAATAACAATTTTGTTATTGTATGTCTTTATGTTGATGATATGTAAATTATGGACGTAACTGTCAAGTGGTTAATGAAACCAAGCGCATGTTGAAAATAAATTTTAACATGAAGGACATGGGAGTGGCTGATTTTATTCTTGGAGTAAAAATCCAAAGAACTCCCGAGAGAATTATTCTATCACAATCTCATTAGATTGAGAAAGTGCTTAAGAAGTTCAATACGTATGATGGTTTACCGGCTAAGACTCCTTTAGAACTTAATGTTCACTTGTGTAAAAATAGAGGTGATCTTGTTGCTCAAGATGATTATGCTAGGATTATAGGTTGTTTAATGTACATCACAAATTGTACAAGGCCTGATATAGCTTGTCATGTAAATAAGTTGAGTCGTTATACGAACAATCCAAGTAGGGAGCATTGGAGAGCTCGATTAGGGTTTTGAGGTACTTGAAGTACACTCCAAACTTTGGGCTACACTACTCTAGATACCCCCGGGTACTTGAACGTTCTTTGTGATGCAAATTAGATATCCCATAAACGGGACTCGTTGTCGACGAGTGGCTATGTGTTTATTATAGGGGGTGGAGGCGTGTCGTGGAGGTCCACGAAACAAACGTGTACGGCCCGATCCACCATGTAATCAAAATTTATGGCCTTAGATAAGGTGGTGAGGAAGCCGAGTAGCTCAGTAATTTTTTGCAAGATATTCCATGTTGGAACAAATCCGTACCGCCGGTAATGATTATTTGTGATAGCCAATTTGCTATTGGATGGGCAAAAAGTGGGTTATACGATGGTAAGTCTCAACACGTACGTTGACGACATATCTTGTAAGGCACTTGATCACGAGTGGGGTTATTTCTATTGACTATGTTACGGCGGATAACCTAGCGGATCCGCTTACTAAGAGTTTGTCTCGAGATCAAATGTATAAACTACTAGAGGCGATGAGAGTAAAATCCCACGACTTAAGACAATTATAGTGGTAACCTGACCTTGTAGAGTGGAGATCCCATGAACTTGGTTCAAGGGGAAAACTAAGCTATAAGTTTTTGTTGTGTAAACAACACTCGACAAAATTATTCCCTGAAAAGGAGTAGTAGAGTGTTACTGACTTGTTATGTGGTGAGGTTAAGTCATAGACTTTTAATGATTCTTGGATACCTCGAGGAGGTGGAGCATGGCAGGATACTCGTGCAAGAATCACCTATGTAAGTGAGAAGTGAGGGCCGCTTCTATTAGATACTTATGAATCAAAGAGGTTGTCCGTGGCAGGAAATGGACACAAACGTGAGAACGGACAAAGTTGAGACTTTATAGTGTTAGTGTTATTATCTCGGTATACACGTTGGAGGAATGGTTCAAAATCTTATGTTCACTAGTCCGCCGGTATACTCGATAGCACTAACTAAGGATGGTTCAAGGTCACAAGCCACCTACCCTGATGCTTTATTGTCTCGTGTGGACTAAGTTTAGTGTCTGCATTCATGCATTTGGGCTATTTCCACTCATGTAGGGGACTGTTGGAAAATCTGCAATTAAAAGCAGAATTTGAGTTGCAAGTCAGCTCATTTTGACCTCAATTTCAAGCCACGTATGTCGTTTGTTTGACGAAGTAAAATATACAGTGATGAACTATGTTCCGAGTAGATGATCGTACTATACTTTGTTTTTCAATTTTGATTTTTGGTGAGTGAGAAATAGGTGCACGAAATTTGGTGCACGATGAAGTTGGAGTTAAAGTGTTAATTGTTGGGCTTTGTTCGTCGAGCCGGCTTAATGGGCTTGGACGAAATTGGGCTTATTGTTTGATATAAGATAATATATAATGTATATATATGTATGTATACGTTATTGCATAAGAATTTGAAATGTTTCAAATTCAATTTGTATTTTGATTCTTACTCCCACGTTTCCAATAATTGATGGCAATGATGGTATGTTAATGATTTGTAACCGATGAGCTATAATGATGAAAATCAATAGCATTTGCTCCCTCCATGGTGATATAGCCTATAGATAGGTCTAAGGTTTTTCATGCACAATTCAACATTCTCATTTCATCTTCTTCACAAGCTAAGTTCCAAAGCTCAAGTTCTCGTCATTCGTCCTAGTTCGTCGGAGCTTGTTGTATTGTGGTGCTGCCTATAACAAGACAAAAGGCATTTCATCTTTGGGGAGACCAAGCCTAAATTGAGAGCACTACCGGGGTATTTATCACTTGTGGATAGAGAGCTTATCTTGACTCGGCTTTATATTTGGTTCTTGTTTTCCTTCTTGTTTAAATTGTAATATTCCATTTCCATTTCACGAGGTTTTTGTGTTCGCCAGATTACGAATTATATTTTGTGACAAGATCATCTTCTTATTGGCACCTTGCTTCACAACGGTCTTGAGTATTGAATGCTCCTAAGGCCGTCGCTTTGTGTAGGTCAGGGAAGTAATGTACATCTATTAGGAGATGAGGGCTTATGTGGCGCTCTGCGGTTGGTCAATTCTAATTTAGTTTGTTGGATATCTCCTTTGACCATCGTATTTAGAATCTGTTCCTCGTACCTCGTGCATTGATCTGCACACTAAGACTGGTCAGATGTGATTGAAGCTTGAGTCCCTAGCAGTCTGAAAATGTTATAACTCCTACTAAATGGTATCTCTTACTAAATGGTAGAGACTTAAATACCACACAAAACATTATACATTAATTAATGTGGGATAATGATTTATGTAATAACTCTCCAAAACCCGAATTAGGTAAGTTTCTCCACTTTAGGTAACATATTAGTTTTGTCCCCCAAACTTCGAGCCACTATTTCTCACTCACCGAAAATCGGAATCGAAAAATTAAGCACACTATAATTATCTACTCGAACTTAGATCGGCGTCGTATATCTCAATTCATAAATCGAGATATATATCGAGGCTCAAAAAGACGATTAAACGGGCTGAATTTTGCCCAAGTCAAATTAGCATTTAATGCTAATTAAATTTCCATTTTCGATTTTTCCAACAATCTCCCACATGAGTGGAAATAGCTAAATGCATGCAGGCACACGGCTACACCCAAGAGACAATAAAGCGTCGGGGTAGGTGGCTTGTGACCTTGAACCTTCCTTAGTCGGTGCTATCGAGCATACCAGGCGGACTAGTGGACACGTGGCCTTGAACTATTCCTCCATGGTGTATACTTAGACAATAGCACTAATACTATAAAGTCTCAACCTCGTCCGTTCTCACGTTTGTGTCCTTTACAGGCCATGGACAACCTCTTTGGATTCATAAGTGTTACATAGAAGCGGCCCTCCCTTCTCACTTACATAGGTGATTCTTACTCGAGTATCCTATCATACTCCACCTTCTCAAGGCATCCAAGAATCATTAAAAGTCAAAGACTTAACCTCACCACTTGAAAGGTCACCAACACTCTCGAGCTCTTTTAGGGAAAGACTATTTGAGTGTGGTATCAACAGACTCATATAGCTTAGTTTTCCCATTGACCCAAGTTCATGGGATCTTCAATCTACAAGGTGTGGTATCCACTATAATCGTCTTTAAATTGTGGATTTAACTCACATTCCCTCTACGAGCTTATACATTTGATCTCGATTCAAACTCTTAGTAAGCGGATCCGCTAGGTTATCTATAGACTTGACATAATCTACAGAGATAACCCCACTCGTGATCAAATGTCTTACGGTATTATGTCGGCGGCGAATATGTCTCGACTTGCCATTATACAACCCACGCTCTTGGCCTACCCAATAGCCGCTTGGCTATCACGGTGAATCATCACGGGTGGCACGAGTTTCGTCCCGACATGGAATATCTTCAAGAAAATTACGTAGCCATTCGGCCTCCTCACCGGCCTTGTCTAAAGCGATAAATTCGAGATTCCATGGTGGATCGGGCAATGCACGTCTCGTTTCGTAGATCTCCACGACACGACTTCTCCCCTATAGTGAATACGTAACCACTAGTGACAACGAGTCTTTAGTGTCGGATATCTAATTCGCATCACGGTACCCTTCAAGTCTTGGGGGATGTCTCGAGTAGTGCGGCCCCAAAGTTAAGAGTGTCTTTCGGATACCTCGGGAACTCTTACAAGAGATTTCCAATGCTCTCTACTAGGATTACTAGTATAGCAACTCAGTTTGTTCACCGGACAAGCTAGATCGGGCCTCGTACAATTCGTGATGTACATAAGACAACCGATGACTCTAGCATAATCCTCTTGAGCAACAGGATCACCCCTATTCTTGCTCAAGTGAACATTAACTTCTAGAGGAGTCTTTGTCGGCGCACTATCAAAGCGCGTTAAACCTCTTAAGTACTTTCTCAATATAATGAGATTGAGACAAAACAATCCATTTAGGAGTTCTTTGAATCTTCACTCCAAGAATAACGTCAGCAACTCCCATATCTTTCATATCGAAAGTTCTCTTAAGCATACGCTTGGTGTCATTTATGAGTTGAAGGTTTTGTCCCATAATTAACATGTCGTCTACATAAAGACAAACAATTACAAAATCATTCTTTGTATTCTTTATGTAAACACACTTGTCACATTCATTAATCTTAAAGTCATTTGACAACATAGCCTCGTTGAATTTCAAGTGTCATTGTAATGGAGTTTGTTTCAACCCATATAGGGATTTCACCAACTTACATACCTTTCGCTCTTGGCCAGGTACTACAAACCCTTCAGGTTGTTCCATATAAATTTCTTATTCTAAATCTTCATTTAGAAAGGCAGTTTTCACGTCCATTTGGTGAATCTCAAGATTGTTCAAAGCAGCAATCGCGAGAAGTACACGGATAGACGTAATCCTCGTTACAGGCGAATAAGTATTGAAGAAGTCATATCCTTCAATTTGCTTAAAACCTTTAACCACTAAACGAGCTTTATATTTGTCAATTGACCCATCTGCATTATACTTTCTTTTTAGGATCCATTTACATCCTAAGGGCTTGCAACCTTCAGGTAGGTCTGCTAAGACCCAAGTGTGATTTTGCAAGATGGAATCAATTTCACTTTGGACAGCTTTTTGCCAAAGTGGGCCATCGGGTCTAGAAAGAGCCTCTTTAATAGACCACGGCTCTTCATCCAAAAGAAAAACAACATAATCAGGACCAAAGTCCTTAGCAACCCTTGCTCTTGTGCTACGTCTTGGTTCTAAAGTTTCAAGATCGGGAGCTTGCCTTTTACGCGTAGCGGGTTCTACCCCCCACATTTCTAGAACTACTAGCTACTTCTCTTGCTTCACCACTAGAACTCGACTCAACTTTATCATCCTTTTTTACAAGGATAGATATGTTTAAAGAATATAGCATTCCTTGACTCGATAGTAGTTCCAACATTCATATCGGGCACGGCCGACTTATGAATGACAAGGCCGATATGCACTACTATTCGGTGCATATCCTATAAAGATCCGATCGACGGTCTTAGGTCCGTTGCAACTTGCTTAGGCAAATGCACTTCTACCTTAGCCAAACACCCCCACACTTTGAGGTATTTATAGGAATGTTTCCTTCCTTTCCACAACTAGTAAGGAGTAACATCTCTACCTTTTAGAGGTATTTTGTTTAATAAGTAGTTAGCCGTCAAAGCGGCTTCCCCACATGTTACGAGGCGGGCCGGAACTTATCAACAAAGCGTTCATCATCTACTTTAAGGTTCGGTTCTTCCTTTCGGCTACACCCGTTTGATTGAGGCGAATAGGGGGCGGTGGTTTGATGAATAATACCACTTGTATTACCCAACTCTTCAAAAAGAGCTACATACTCTCCACCTCTATCACTTCGTACCATTTTGATTTTACAATCAATTGGTTTTCGGCTTCGCTTTTAAGTTAATAAAAGCTTCAATCACCTACATCTTTACTCCTTAAAAGATAAAGAGTATAATACTTAGTGCGGTCGTCAATAAAAGTAATAAAATACTTTTTCCTATCTCTAGTTTGTATAAACTTTAAGTCACATATGTCGGTAGGGGTGTACGCGGGCGGGTTTGGGCGAGGGTTCGAACATAAAAATTAAGCGATCTATACTTAGGCGGTTTCATGAATTTACAAACCGTGGTGGTTTCATTTTTTTCAAACCGTTGCGGGTCGGGTGGGCGGTTTGCGGACGATTGCGGGGCGGTTTTGCGGGTAAATAATTAGATATCCTAAATACTTAATTCCTTATTATTAATAGCGACTTTGGCGAATTTTGTAAGTTGATTTAGTTAGAATGAGCAAAACCTACTACGGGAAGACAATTATTTGTTTTAAAGATGAAGTAGGAGACAACACTTTGGTGTACCACACAAAAAAAAAGTCAAAATCAGACAATGTATATAACTTTAAATAAAATGAGTGTGATAGTATATTATAAGATTCACGGCACTATGACACATTCATATGGAAAAAAGAATTTTTGAAATGCTACTTTGTTGAGTCATGTTGTATCTATAATCTGGCTTTAATTTTAAAGCTTTTAATTTAGAAAAGTTAAGACTAATATTAGAACAGAAAAAAATTAGGACGGCGGGTGGGTCGGTTAACCGCCACCGGCAAACCGCGACTCACCCGCTTAATGGCGGTTTGCTAAAAAATTGAACCGCGGTTAATTTTGAGAAAATTTAACCGGCGGTTACGGTTTCCAACGGGCGGGTTAAGCGGGTGGAGGCAGTTGGACGATTTTTATGCACACCCCTATATGTCAGTGTGAATGAGTTCTAGAGGTTTTGTGTTCCTTTCTACAGAATGAAATGGCAGCTTAGCCAATTTTGCTTCAACACAAACTTCACACTTGGTTTTGTTAAACTTGTTTACTTTAAGTAGATCGAGATTAACTAATCTTTTTATCGCATTTAGATTAACATGTCATAATCTAGAATGCCATAAATCGAAACACTCAATCAAGTAGGAGGAAATAGCTTCGTTCTCATTATTCTTGGCCTCAATGGGCTCTTGACGCAATGCCATTACAGATAATTTGAAAAGGCCCCCAAACAGGTAACCCTTTCCTAAAAACATGCCAAATTTTGATAAAATAAATTTGTCTGACTCAAAAACTAGTCTAAAACCTCTCTTGACTAGTACAGAGCCGGACACAAGATTCTTCCGGATGTCGGTGATATGCAGCACCTCTCCAAGAGTCAGGTTCTTCCCGAAGCTTAACCTTAGCACCCACGGTACCGTAGCCGACTACCTCGAGATGAGGCTTGATTCCCCATATTGAGCTTCCTCCCTTGGAAACTCTTGTACTTGGTGAAACGGCTTCAGTCACCACAAACATGTATCGTGGCAGTGGTATCAATATATCACTTCCCCTCATTCTCCACGATATTAGCTTCTTCGGTGACAACGGCCGCAAGGTCAGCTTCAGTTATCTCCAACATGTTGGCTTGACGAGCCCTCTTCTTCTTCGGCTTACGGCAGTCCTTCGACATGTGGCCGGACTTGCCACAGTTGTAGCAATCCCCTTCAAATTTGCGGGGTTGAACCTTGCCCTTCCCTTTGGGGTTGCTGTTTGGACGCCCTCTCTTGACATTGTTGGAGTTGCCACATTTCTCTGCAAGGTTGATTCTTGGTTCCACGGGTGCTTTGCCCTTCCCATCTCGAGTCCTCATATCGGTCTCGATGCGGAGCTTGACAACAAGGTCTTCAAGCGTCATTTCCTTTCGCTTGTGCTTCAAGTAGCTCTTGAAGTCCTTCCAGCTCGGGGGAAGTTTCTCTATCACGGTTGCCACAATAAAAGCATCTGGCAAAAGCATTCCTTTAGCGTGGACGTCATGGACAATGAGTTGAAAGTCTTGAAGTTGCTCCATGACCGGTCGAGAGTCCACCATTTTGTAGTCCAAAAACTTGGCAACTACAAACTTCTTGGTTCCTGCATCGTCAGCACAGTATTTTCTTTCAAGTGCCTCCCAAATTGTCTTGGAGGTCTTTACATTTGCATATACACTGTATAGACTATCATCTAGTCCACTAAGCGAGAAGTTTTTACGAAATAATGCGAAGTAAGCCAATTTTCGTAGGCTATGCGGACTTCAACATTCTCCTCGTTTTCACTTGGAGGGGCGGGTGCGTTCTCCAACAGCACGATCGTGAACCCCAATGTTGTCAAATAGAACATCTTCTGTTGCCATCTTTTGAAGTCGGCTCCACCAAACTTCGCGGGCTTCTCGGCAGCAGGCAACACTTTAGACGAGTGCAGAGGAGCCGTCAGGGTTGGGTTCGAACCCCCCACCACACCATGGTGGTTCACGCTCCCAAAAGGGACATTGCTCTGCAAGGCAGAGGACATAACATTGAAGTTGAATGCATAGTTAGTGGCATTAGCACGGTTAAGTGCTATCCTTGCATCGGTGGCGACGGACATGGCAGTAAGGGTTGGATTAGCAAAAGATGGAGTAGGTGTAGGGACGGACACCGGCTGGACCACATTGGCGGAGGAGGCTACAACGTCCGAGGTGGAGGAGATGGCGGCAGCGGTGGCATTGTTGGTGGCGGTGGCAGAAGCAGCAGCGGCGGCAGCGTCGGAGATGGCAGCACTTGAAGAAGATATATTGCAGTTTACTTGAAGCAGCTAGGTAAAGAGATATTTCGTCTTGCGATTATTGGATTACAACTGCTATTACAAAGTAAACCGATAAATCTTTAAGAAGAAATAAACAAAAGAAACCGTCGAGTCGAGGAGTCCTCTCTCTATAAGACGAAATACGCCCCGATAGTGCTCTCGGTGTTGGCGTATCGTCCCCAAAGATGAAACGACGACGTCTCGAGGATTGTAGCACCGCAAGATCTTCGAGCTCCGGCGAGCTGGACTTTTCCGGCGAGGACAAGAGCTGCTGGAGACTTAGAGCTAAGAATGCAGACTTGAGCTAAGAATGCTTGTTGTGTGTTGTGTTTTTGGAATGAAGTGCAACTGGCCTATTTATAGGCTTATCTCGCCCAGGTGAAAAGTTGTTGGACAATTATGGTAGGAGGACGTGGGGATGGTAAGTGGAGAGTGGAGAGATGTTGAACAGTCTCATTCCAGAGACTTCCAAAAATGTTCACTCTGGTGCAGCAGGAGCACTGCACCACAGAGAGTAATCATGTGTAGCCGGTTCACTACACCAACGATTGGGCCAGCCCACAAAGCCCAACTGCCAAGCCCGACGGACAAGCCCACAGACCACCCAAAGGACCAATTGCCAAGTTCAAGGACAAGGAACCGGAGCCGGAGCCGGGCGCGGGCGCGGTGCGGCACGCCGCGCCGCGTGTGAGACGATCGGCGAAAAGGTTCGCGCGCATGAGCATGTGTGGCCCAAGCCCACCATATGTCACTTTGTTATCTCCTACTAAATGGTAGAGACTTAAATACCACACAAAACATTATACATTAATCAATGTGGGACATTGATTAATGTAATAACTCTCCAAAACCTGAATTAGGTAAGTTTCTCCACTTTAGGTAACATATTAGTTTTGTCCCCCCAAACTTCGAGCCACTATTTCTCTCACCGAAAATCAGAATCTAGAAATTAAGTACATTATAATTATCTACTCGAAACGTAGATCGACGTCATATATCTCAATTCATAAATCAGATATATATCGAGGCTCAAAAAGACGATTGAACGGGCTAAATTTTGCCCAAGTCAAATTAGCATTTAATGCTAATTAAATTTCCATTTTCGATTTTTCCAACAATAACTCCATAATCTAATAACAACTTTCTAATACAAAAATTTACTCTCATCAAATATTAACAACTGTCTAACGAAACTTTATAAATATATTATTCCCTCAGTTCTAAAATTCTTATTCATTACACTATATTAGATTGTCTCAAAAAAAATTTGCACTTTCTTTTTTTGGCCAATTATTACACAAAACTTTGTTGTAGAACCCACAACTTTATATAATTTTATACATAACTAACAACTCTTCTTAAAAGTCGCGATGCACCAAAGTAGAGAAGAATTTTGGAACGAAGGAAGTAATTAATTGGTTCCTAAGTCGAAAGTATGACTCCCAGAGAGACACTATTAAATCTTTATCAGTTTTTAAGATTATATTTTGTAGTATTATAAAACTTGAAGTGAACGGCGGGTTTCGTAGATATTTTTCACGTAGGGCATAGCCCGTAGTTGAGTTTGATTTTTTACTTATACTAGCACATTGTATAGCAGGCCGCGGTATTATGATTATGCCCTATGTATTAATGATCTTATGGGTTGCAAATTTAATTCGATATTTTAACATATGAACGAATAGAGATATGAAAGTGGGAAAAAACATCGAGAATATGGAATAGTGAACATTTTATAACAATTACTCCGATACTCTAATATATTGAATTTGATAGCTTAGCGAAGGTCAAACTTTGCTATTGAATTGGGGAAAAATGAGGTCAGGGTGATTCGGTGGGGTAGACGGTGGGGCGATGGTGTCAACAATTGTGGCATCAGGCGGTGGGAAGCAGGAGGCGGACATTGGGGGATTTTATAGGAAGGGCGAGGTTATAAGCGGAAGACAAGTGCGGTATTGTTGGGAGAATTTCCACTTTGAAGATTGAACTCCACAAACATTTACTAAACACCGAAACGGAAAACTTATGACCTTGCAAGAAAACCAGATCTATCACCTCAAAGAAAAGAAAATGTTGAACAAAACAATCAAAAGGGCGACTGAAAATCGCTGGTTGGAAGAGGAACAAGAGAGCGATTGGAAGAGGAACAAGAGAGCACATACCTTTTCCATAGAATAATCCGAGTGGAAAGAGTGAAGGTCATTTTGAAATTAATGCTCGAATGAGAGTGGAATAATGTAATTGAAGTGGTTTGGCTTGATTGGGCATTGGATCTGTGGCGGGGTGGAGTTGGGAGAACAAACTGTGAAGTGATAGGTCGGCGGTGGCGGCTGGGAAGGATGATGTTGTGGTACAGAATACAACTGCATATATTTTAGCTTTCTGTTTCTAAAGAAATCGCCTCACAGTTCCTGAAGAAGAATATATATATATATGATTTCACGACAAGGGACGCTTTTATTAACTTAACTACTATACATAGAAAATCTTAAGGAAATGCTTACGAATGGCCACATGTGCAGCTGGCTCTAGTGGATAATTTTTTGCTTCCGTCCATAGCAATGCTGCACTTGGATTATGAAAGTATCTAATCCCAGTATTTTACATATTAGGCAATTGATAAAGGGAAGAATAAAAAAACCGTCAACTAAAACTTACTACCGATCAATATAAAGTTCCAGCAAATAGATACAAAATCCAAAACTTGAAGCGAGGTCAAATTGAATCCTAGGGCTGATGGCGAATCCATTCAAAATCTTATATACTTACAGTCTAAGACTGTCAATATAAAGTTCCATCAAATAGATACCAAATCCAAAATCTAAAGCGAGATCGAATTTAATCCTAGATATCCCTAAAAAATCTCTCGGTCGCAAAAAACACAAAATTAATGAAAAAATAATCTCATATGATAATTCTTTAACTCAAGAGTGAGAATTTTGCAAGACCTCAGGTAATACACCACCAATATTTCATCATAAAATCAAGATTAGTTAACATATACATATAAAATCAGATCCAAAATTAAAGCATAAACCCAATCGACCATAAAGTATGCTCTACCAATTCCGTATGTCAACCACCTACCATTCACTCATAAACTGCAAACACAAGAAAGACTGCAACTTTCTCAAAAATATATGTCTACCTCAATTATTAAAGACGGGTCAATCATTTATTGAAGTTCATAAGATCAAACCTGAATAAAGGCGGCTAGTAACAGAGTTGCGATGAAATTATTTATGTTTTAGTATTTAACAAAGCATCAAATATATTACATTCAGGTTTTGACTAATTATCATGATAAATGAAGCAGTTTTTTTGGAATAAAGAAATGGATAATTAATTGACTGAATATTATGACTTTATTAAAAATAATATTCATTTGACCCGAATTACTACCATAAAAAAGTTATTTTCTTTCACTTCTATGATCTATGCATAGTCTTGCTATTTTCTGAGGCAAAGACAACAAACCAGTAGGTTAAACGTTTTAGTAAAAAATGGTCTAACAATGTGCACTGAATTATGCAATCTCTTAACATTATAAATACTAATACCAGGTAGGTATTTATCATACACAAGCTGACAAAAACAAATCAAACACATAAACAAATCGTCTGCAAGTCATAACACATAAAAGTTCATAAAGCATCACAACAAAATAGAAATCAAGGAAAGGAACTCTAAATTCTAATACCCAATCGAGCTTTTGCCGACAAACAAAGTAATAAAAAATTATCCTACTACTTTCAACCAAAAGATCAAGAATTGCAAATAAATAAATAAAACAAAATTTCCAACCAAGAAACATATTTCTAATATCCTGAAAAGAACATAGAAGCAAGATTAAATGCCCAATTGACGTCTAACCAAGTGGGATGTTGTTTGCTTGCCTAAAAACTCAACTGGAATAGAAAATCTTTAAGATCTATGTTCCTTAGAAGTTGCTCTTCTTGCCTAAACCTTTAGAAGCAACATGACAATAAAACCATTACCATAAGAATGAAAACGCTGCTCAAATTCCCTCGAAGATTTCAATAGAAAGTTTTAAGAATCCTCACAAACAAATCAATTTATATTGCAGCTTAATCAGCAAAATGACATCAAAGCCTAAGAATTGCAGAAGGAAATCAACTTAGTTATTCAGAGCAAGTCGAGCAGGTAATTAGTTGCTAACTTATGACCAATGGAACAACCGCATACCTTTTGAATATTTCTCAATTCTGTAAGATTATCTAATATTCTGGCTGATTACTTAAATATGTAATGCTATCCCTTTTGCAACTATAAGTCTAGTATAGCTTGATAAATGAGGAAAAAGTATAAGGATATATTTTCTAGTACTTTTGTAAATTGTATACTATTTATTTGTTTAGAGTTGAACTAATAAATATAAATGCCAATTTTATTAATCTAATGGGTCAACATCCATCAACGTATTAAGATGCAACCTAAAGAAACTTCATGACTGATCAATAATTTTCCAACGGTTCTGTGCTGCAATATCAGTTTAATACAGATTTAAATCATGAAATTACTTTCACGCCACTCAGCCACTGATGTATTAGGTGTGATGAAACTTATTGGAAGATAAATAACTCAAAAATCTCAAATAAAATAAGGATGAATTCATGATGTCAAAGTTAGTATATTAATCACTTTGGAGCAATAAATCAACCTAAAATACAATTCAATGGGCTAAATAACATAAAGCAATGTTGAATTCGCCTGAATCCCTCACCCGCTTGACCATAATCAAGAATTGTAATCACTCAACTCAAAGTTGGGGCCTTTATTACTGAGGATCAATAAAGCAACTTTAATTGCAACTTCAGGATAATTCAGCAACAGAAAAAAACGCCAAATTCGAAAGGCTGAAAATAAATAAAAGCTCATAATACAACATTATCTGATTAACCATTTGATCAATTTTTGAAAAGCAAAAATCAACATATGCTAATCTTTAGCGATAAGAAGCATTTGCCAAATAAATCAAATCACCAAATCCATGGCCATCTAAATTCCAAATTGATAGCATTATCCTAAATCAATTAGAAAACCAAGAAGAATCCCCATTCTGAACTTCAAGATAGATCCCAAGATTATATAAAATCAGATCGAACTGAAAATCAAATTCAAGTTCGCACTACACAACCATATGCAACAAAATTCACCAAAAAAACGAAAAGGGATTAAGAAAGTTTACCCCTTTCGAACTGCAACGGAATGAGAAAGGACTCTTAGCGTGAGTTTCGGTTCCTTGAATTAATAATGGCTTGAACGTGATTGCTTGTGATGTATGTTTACACGTATGTATATATGTATGTGAAGTAGAATTTAGCAAAGTACAGAGTGAATGAGGTTGATTTGGGGGAAATGAGATTTGTGACCCCTAAATTATATCAAGATGGAAATGCCCAAAACAGAAGGTAAATTAAATCCCCAATTCATGGCTCAACGGTGGGATAGGGCGGGGGCAGAGTTACCAGCGCCATTGTAGCTGGCGATTCTAATTGCGGGCTGCGTTGCGGGATTTGTAGAGAGCGATACGTGAGAGAGAGAGAGAGAGGTGGTGGATAGATATGCAGACTTATGGGGAAAAATTTTTACACTCTGCTCCGTATGGGGAGTGTGAGAAATGGAAGCGGTGGAGAGAAAAGGCTTGTGGAGAGCGTAGACAAGGGTGAAGGATCTGTCTGCATGCGTCGGGAGCGACAGAGAGTGCTGTGAAGAAGAGTAAAAAATCGCAGCCGTATACGACAGAAGAAGCGGAGGTCATTCTGGGAAGGAGTATGCATGCGGTTGTAGGGCCAGTATGGGAATGAAAGATGTATTTTGGAAGGAAATGGGGTTTTTTGTCTCATGTGGTAACACCTCAATTTGAGATAACACCTCAATTTGAGGTGTTTGAGAAATGTATATCTTATACTGCCTCCGTCCGTAATTAACATTCCACTTTTTTTTGGATCGTTTCACGATTCTTGTTTCGTTATGCAAAATAGAAAATTATTACAGCAGCTTTATTTGAGGGGCGCGTCCCTCTTCACGACCAACAACTCTCCTAAAATACCGCGCCGAAAAGTTATGGAACAAGAAAGATGGGACGGAGGGAGTATATAGATAACAACTAACAAGATTTTATTAGAATCACTTTCTTGTATGATTCTCTTTTATTGCCTCAAATAGTACTTAACTGGAATCAACTCTTTTGAGTTTTTACAAGATTTTACTTTCACGTATTAGTATTAATCCAATCCAAGATTTATGTCTTTATTAGTATTTATTATGTGTTTATTAGTATTATTAGTATTAATTTAGTTTTACTATGACATGATATTTCTTAATTGAAGATTTGAGATTAAACATTTGTAAGGTGCGTTAGATTATACTAATATAATATTAAAACTCAAATTAAAGAAATTAGAACTCAATTGAACTGTCAAATTCCGGAACAAAAAATTGCGTGTAACTTCTCTGTTACCAGAAGAGCAGAGCTGCAATCGACAATCACAGATTAAATTAAGATCTTGAGTGCGCATTTCGTAGTAAAATCAACAGTAAATTGATGAGGAGTTGAAATTGAGTTCGATTCGCAATGGCCGATCCGACGGTCAGCATCTCGACGGAACAAGAGAATACGAAATCGGAAAGTGGTGGAAAGAGAAAAGAAGATGTGGATTTGGATCCGGATTTTCTGAGTTGTTTGCTTCAGCCTTCTCCGCCCGATTCCGATCCCAATTACATCGGAATCCGACGCCTCCTCCTCGGAAGGAAGGCGCAAACCGGCCAGCTTAATCGCAAGGTATTTCTCGCAACTGCATATTTTGAATTTACCCCGTATCTGAGAATTAGGTGTTCTACTTGATTTGTGGAAGATATCGCTTATAAAATATTGTTACAAATGTCGCTTGCTAGATGAATAAACCATAGGAAGCTAGTTGATATCCGCTTGAGAGGATGAGGATCTGATTACGAATCGTCAACCCAAACAAAAAAAAAACAGTTCTGCATTGTCATCAAATATTCACTGCATGCCAAAAGTTACGAGAAAGGTCCAAACTGAAGCAGCTGCTTTCGACATCTGATCAAATACGTATTAGTTAGGATAGAGTTCTCTTAGTCATTGCAACTGTACATGATGAAAGTGCGTGTTCTTAATACCTCACACAGTAAAGAACAATGGTGGAGGTTAACAGAAGCTGCTTAAACTTCTCTGATTCCGTTTAATTCTATCCACATTGTGTTGTACCTCCTGTTATCGAAGCGCTCTTTTTTTAAAGTAGATTCTTATTTCTGCCCTCTGTGATTTTGGTGAATGCTTAGAGTTAGTAACAGTCTGAAAACATTACTGTTTGTTTTTCTACCTGTTGGCTAATATTTTTTTTAATTCTGTTGTGTGTTTTATCCGGTAGGCAAACATTTTGAAAGCATAGTAAGTTATGCATCAAATATTTTCACCAAGTTCATATCGTGATTTATCCGAGATCAACTTTTCTGATTGCATGTTGTAGCGCTGGAAATGTAACGGAAGAGGTTATGTGGCATACCGTAATTACATAAATAGGCCTCGAAATTGGGAGAATATGCAGACACCAAGTCTCTCGAGCACTCCTGGACAGAGGTTGCTAATATATGTTGTATTGATTACTAGTATATAGCATTTTTCATGTAATTCTTGCTTGATTTCATCTAATTTATCTTTGTGATAAAAGTTGATTATATAAGTTTTTCTTCCATACGATTCTCACATCAGGTTAATTTACTGGTTGATGCAACAGTGGACGGTTGGGACCTTCTCCAAGTCCACTCTTTCCATTTTATGATGCAGACAGCTGGAGTACTAGCAGGGTACATGCCTCCTCAATCAGTATTTCACTTGTTTTCGATTCACAGAACTCTAGTGGGTTCATTAAGTGTACTTGGTCACCATGCCGTACTTCTAAAGCCTAAAAAATTATTGAGACTTATATAGAAGGGAGATAATTTGAAGAAATCTGTTTCCTTATAAAATTATTTCCAGCATTGTCTCTTCATCGTGCTAATATCTCTTTCTTGTTTGATTTCAAGAGCTATGAAAACATGACTGTGGTTTGATTTGTCTGGTCATGCATTGTTCTATTATTACGTAAATATATGTCGAATGTGGATGTGTATATTTTGGACTGGTACCTTATGTTGAGATAACTGGTTTGGGGCCTTTCCTTAACAAAAAGAAAAGAAAAAAAAAGTCTTCTTCATTTCACCAAATTAGTTTATATATTTCATCTTAGTTTTTCTTCAATTGATATTGGACACTTACAAGTAGACACTGTGAAATGCCCTTTGGTTTTTGAAGCTTCATCAGTTTTAACTCATCAGTAGCGATTCAACTGATTGCCTGTGAACTGAACGGAAATAGAATAAGTGGAGACTGTGGAGTTGCTTATCAGAAGCTATGTATAGGAACATACTCCTTTAATCTCCTTATATCAATATGTTCTCTTCTTTATCTTGTAATAGGATGTGAGAGGTTCTAGTCGAAGATTAAGCCGCACCACAAGTTTAAGTTCAAATGGTGATACTGATTACCCTCGGAAAAAGGCTGAACCTGCATATTCCTTTGTGGGGATGCATTGCATTTTTGACCAAGCCATGGCCATGGGTAAACCCCAACATTCTAAAATAAGATTATATTGTGTCATCATTTATATTCATAGTAAGCTTATCTGAAACTTCTTTTGGCAGTTACCGTCATAAAGTTTGGTTACATGAGTTCAGATCTTCTTGCTTATGGCGCAGCGGATGGAAGCTTAACTGTTTGTACCATCTCTATGCCACCATCAGTACTGCAGCAGTTAACCGGACATACTAAAGAAGTCACAGGTTGGATTAACTGGTACTGCCTGTATAATCTTTTTTACATTACTGAATATTATTTATCTGCTGCGAGATACTTGTTCAACTGCATCAGTCACAGTTAGATATATAGTATTAAATATCTTTCTCTAGCAACTATGAGGGTGTTTGTAGTTTGAGCTTGTCAATTAGGACTTAAATTCTCTCTTTTTCAGATTTTGACTTCTCAGCAAACAATCAATACATTGCATCCACTTCAATTGATAAGACAGTGCGAGTATGGGATGTCTCAAAAGGGCTTTGCATAAGAGTGATTTATGGAGTCTCTTCACAACACTGTATTCGCTTTCATCCTGTAAGTGCATCATGACTTCTGGCCTATTCACTTTTTCAGTCTAAGATTTGGCCAATGTTAGAGGATATTATTTTATATTTTGTACTTCACTGTTGCAGGTAAACAACAATTTTCTTTCGGCTGGAAACGCAAATAAAGAGATTACTGTAAATTTTTCTCCACCTCCACCATTTACCTCAAAGAATATTTTACCTTTGAAAAAGTTACCCCCTTGTACTTGATTCTTTCGTTGGTTCATATTGTTAGTCTTTTTCTTTTGTATGTGTACAGCAATACCACATTAGGTGCCCCAAATCAGGAGCATCTTCTCTTATACACAACCTGAATTTTTTTAGTTTCTCTAAAAACTGTAAAATGAGAGGACATCATTGCTAAATCTTTTTGGCTTACGTTTTTTATGATTGTTTTAGTATCCTCTTTGTTAATATGTTGGTGCTGCAAATTCGAAAAAATTAATCCTGTCCTCGTTGAAAAATTAAATCTGCATAGCCTCAGTAGTTTCTCCTCACACAAAACACATATTTCTTATACGATGGCTTATGTGTTCCTCTCTCTATTTTGTAACTTGTATTTTAGGTCTTCAATTTTAGCACAGGTAGAACAATCAATAAGGCAACTTTGTACAGTGAGGTCACAGCTATGGACCATGATCACACCGGTCAGCTTATCTTCTGTGGCGATGCTCAGGTATGCACTGCCATGGATAACCCAGCTGTTAGGATTAGCCTTAAAACTCAAAAGACTTTTTTTTACTAACTGGTTGTGCAGGGATGTCTATACACAGTCTCTATGGACTCACGTAGTGGTTCTCTCTCTCGTACTCACCGCCATCGTAGTAAATCCAAGCACCCATCTCCAATCACTACCGTCCAGTACAGAACCTTTTCTTTGCTCGCGAGGGGTCCAGTTCTGCTCACTTTCTCTCGAGACGGAAGTTTGTCTTTCTTCAGGTTATCTTCAACACATATCTCTTGTTTATAGATTGTGTTCATTATTCAAGATTGTTTGATTTGATGAATGACCTCTTATACTGCAGTGTTTCTCTAGAAGTACAAGGCTATTTAACTATTCGTTGTGCTCTCAAATTATCACCACGTCTATACAGCATCCGCGCCTCCTTCTGCCCTTTGCTTTCCCTTGAGAAAGGAGAATACATAGGTATGCTTTTGCCAAGTGCTGCTAGTTCAATTTGTTGCACGGAAACTCCTCACATTTTTCTGACTTTTTTACTGTAAATTTAGTTGCTGGGAGTGAGGACACAAATGTCTACTTCTATGACTTAACACGACCAAAGCATGCTTGTGTAAACAAACTGCAGGTTCTTATCTTCATTATTTGTTTTCCTCCTTATACGTATGTATATGTGTATGTCTATGAGCATGATGGGCAAATTTGTTTATAACTGCAGGGTCATGCGTACCCAGTAATAGGCATTGCTTGGAACCATGGAGAGAACTTATTGGCTTCTTCTGACTTTGGTGGCACTGTCATCGTATGGAAGAGAGAGAAGACAAGTTAAAAGCAGTGGTCCATGGATGCTGTAATGCCGCCGGAGAGAAATTCTGATACGACAACGACGGGGCAGCCTCTTGACCGAAGCATGTCGGTGTACACTAAACCAAAGTTTTTACGAAAACAAAGCTGTAGTGTAGATTGTAGAACGATTTGTTGCTGGTCTTCGTAAATAAAAATGTGCATGGGTTGAGAGCATGTATTAGTAGGCTGTTTAGATGTGTTAAAAGTTTTTGTACGTAGTAACGTAGCATTCGTTTGATCATTTGTATACACAAACATTTTGATACTTCTTATGTGCAAATAAAATATGATATTAAGATTTGGAAAAATTATTAGTTATAAACTAAATAGAACAAGAGATTAATAGAGAAAATGAGAAATAGATGTATATTATTATGAGGGTGGAGACATCTATTTATAGAGTATAAGATGAGCTCATGGACTTTTAGGGTTTGCATGGTCATCACAATATATGGTAAGTGTGTATATAAAATATATTTACAGCACTCCCCCTTGATTGACCATCCCTAAAAGAAACTATTGTCTCGTTAAAACCTTGCCAGAAAAACTAATTGGGATAAAAACTGGACAAAGGAAAAAGAGTACAGTTGCTCCACATTAATATAGTCATTCTTGATCCTTGAGTCGGCGCATATCGATCTTGTGTAACAACTTCTTGAACGTTGACGTTGGTAATGCCTTTGTAAAAGAATCCGCTAGATTGTCACTTGAGCGAATTTGCTGGATGTTGATGCCGCCACTCTTTTGGAGATCATGTATTGCATTGGTTCTTTTATGAATCAATCTCAATGACTCATTTACTCGTGTGTTGCATTGGATGCCTCGTTAAAAACTTTAACTAAGAAAACCATTTGGGAAAAACTTATAAAGGAAAAAAGAGTACAACCATTTGACCTTCATGGTCATTTGACCTTTAGGAGTCAGTCTAATATTTAGGATTATTTGCAATCTATTACTCCCCCTCAAGATAACAATCTTCAAGGTTATCTTCAAGGTCTACACTAATATGTGCAACACAAGTTTAACTATCTTCATAGAGAATAGCATGTTTGTCTCGAAGAGAACAAATGATGGTCAATACCATTTCAAATTCTCAAATCGCACATAAGTAAGGAACTTCTGGTCCTAAAACATCTTTGTTATCTTCTATAGGTCTAAACGAATCTCCATCCACTTCAAGTGATTGAAGCAACCATTATATAGCTATATGGATGTGATAGTATAACATCTCTTTAAAGAGCTTTTAGATAGGTCGACTAGCGTAACTGCATCAGAGAGATACTCGATCTACAAGTCGAGACATTTATTAGTTCAACCTAAGTCTTTTGATTCTAACTCCGTCTTTAGGCATGGGTTGATTTCATCAAGTACTTTTGTACATAATAATTCACATATCCTCTTTAGGAAGAGTTTGGAGTGATGTGTTCTAATTTTCTATTCCGCGGACTTCTTATCTCTTAGCACCAATAAATCTCTCACGCTTCTGGCACTAATGAGAATCAATGGATTTATATTTTCTATGAGGAACTTCAGTTCGTTCATGGTGCATATACAACAGGTATATGAGATTTTAGTCACTCCTTTTGCACTAAATAACTTGATGAACTTCTGGTTCATAGTGCGTGAATCTAAATAATTAATCCAACGAGATATTTGCGGCATTCAATCTTTATATTTCATATCTCCCCCTAATGCCGACGACGATGTGAGTTGGATTATCAATGAATAAAATAATTCATAATTACTTGTTCTATGTAAGTCATTTTGACGGAGTATACAGATAAATATTATGTTCTTCAGGAGTTTCAATCAAACTCAAGTCATCATTTATGTACCCTTCTATCAAGGAATTCTCGTCGTTATGATTATATCATATACGACTGTACTATTTCAGCCCTTACAATGACTTTTGCAGTCTAATTGACAACATCTTTTGACTTATATGCTTTGAGCAAGTTAAATCATATAGGGATCTTCATATATATGTCACTATCTAGTGAATCATATTGATAGATATTTACTACATCCATAAAGCGCATAGCAAGCCATTTGTGACATAAGTAGATTAATCAAATTCTAGATACAATGGCGTCTATTATGAAAGAGTACATAATTAATTCCCGGTCTTTGAGAAAAATATTGTGTTACAAGTATTGCCCTATATCTCGTAATTTTTCACTTCTCTTTGTAACAAAGACACATTTGTATCCTTCGGGGATATACTTTCCGGATTTTGGAACTACAGGTCCAAATATTTCCGGCTTTCTAGGGAATATTAATTCACCTTATATGAATTCGTTCCTCTTTGGCCAATTATTTCAATCTTGCAATCTCTTATAGATCGTCATTGAGGATCCTCTTTTTTCATTTCATGAGTCATATTAAAGGCGAATATATCGTCATGCGTCCACAACGATATTTGATATCTCCAATATATTGAGATCTCATAATTTTCAGACGCTTGTAGTTCTTCAAGAACTTCATTTGATTGATTAATCATTTTCGTCATTGTTTGGTTCATATGTTGTGCCCATTTTCTTAGACACAAAATTTCTTTTAGAACCACTTGGTCGACCATATTTTTGACGAATTTTAAATGCATTTGCTGTCATTTATGCTTGTAGGGACATGAATTCTTATTGGGGGTATTTGCAGCAAATGTATGACATTTTTACTTCTTCTATATACATACTAAAGCATCAAGAAGTTGATTTGCAATCTTTTGCAAATGAACCTTTCGACTTATTGTTCACATTGATTACTTCGGGAATCCAAATGTGACTAGTTTTTTTCTTGTGCTTTCTTTAGATGTAGATTTCACAGTGATTACTTCGGGAATTCAAATGTGACATATGTTCCACCTAATGTTGGGAATGTTATTTCATTATAATAACAATCGTAATGTGAGATCATTTTTATACGTACAAAACCATTTTGATTATGGACATGAGCAACTAGGTGTTGAATCTCAATCCCAAAGCAATATAATATTAAATCCTCTTCAGGAGGCACTTGGAGTTGTAAAAACTCACTCGCTCGTTGTCCCCTTGGGATGGCATAGCGGTGAAGGTGGGTGGCCCGGGACCGATAGGTCATGGGTTCAATTCCCACTGGACACGCTATGTGTGAGCCTGTCACCCTGTCACATTAAGGGTGGTTTAACTCTTCTGTATGGTTTGCAGGCTATTACACAGGAGCGAGGTTTACCCTGTGCGCACCAAAGGTAGCGGCTGCGGGTTCCTCGTCAACAACAAAAAAAAAACTCACTCGTTTTATCAAGACAAATCTTCTTGATGGAATTGATCTCTTTATTTTTGAAATTGTAGTTCTAGCAAGTGTTATATTTCTTCTAGAAATCGAGCATTCATGGAAATTAAGAGATTCTTCAGGATCTCTATGTTGCGCTCATATGAATTTTCAATTATGTTGCGCATCATGTTCCTTGCAGATGTTCAAACTTATCATGTCAAAATATAAAGCTCTTTGAACTTCTAGTTCATGACATGGTTTGTCTCACTTGTTTTTATGAATGTGTAATACATTCAAAATGATAGTGTAATAACTTTTTTTTTGTTAGCTTCCGGCTAAATACAAAAGAATCACTATCTGCTTATATGATTTCAATATGTTATCCATTGCATATCCTTAAAAGGTAGTAAGTGTCTTCTAGACTTACTATAGTAAAGGGCATGTTCAATAGTTAATTTAGTATCATTTGATAGAATGATGCAAGCTCTTCAAGAGCCTTTAATGATGTTCGATGCACTAGATTTTAAAATCTTGCAGTTTAAAATGCAACTACTCATATCGAGCTTTAGGGAGGACAAACAATTAATATCTTGACGCAATCCTGCTAAGATGCTTCGTTTCATTCTATTATTATCTCACTATGCCTCTTATTGGCATATGAGCATCGATATCAAGATTTCATTAATGTCAACAAGACATAAATACTGTTTTTCATTCAGGAATAACATATATCTTCAAAGAACGAGTTGCTCTTTAAGAGCATTTAATATTCTTTTAGAATATATATGATGTTACTTCAGGAGCAAAAGTTAAATAGTATATAAAAATATCATATCTGAGGCATTTCCACAAACACGTGATAGTATGGTCATTCTTCAGGAATGTAATTGTGCTAGTTACAGAAACAATTTAGTTTCACGATAAGTGAAATCAATGAAATTGCAAATTTTGAGATTTACCGGATCTCACATCTATTCTTGAAAAGAAATTAAGCCACAATAGGATGTTGGAAATGCAGTTGTCAAGCATAGAGGAACTCTTGCTACCACTCCATGTAATTAGATAATACTTTAAATATATATTATTCTTTAGGAACATGTAATATTTTTCAAGATTATTAATTATGCTACTTCAGGAGCAACAATTAAAGTATGGTTGTGATATATAATTTCAAAATGATAAGTTTTAGTTGTTCCAAGAACATGTAAAGTTAATTGTGCTACTTCAAGAGCAACAATTAGAGTTATGAACATATAGCATTTGTCAAAATCAAGAGCTTGAATTGTTCTTCAAGAACATGTAGTATTCTTCAGGAATAAAAATTGTGTTACTTCAAGAGCAACAATTTTAGTCTATATTAAACCACTTCAAGAGAAAAGTTAAAATTTTCTAAAAACTCAGTTGTTCTTCAAGAACATATAGTATTATTTGAGAATATCAAGTGTGCTACTTCGGGAGCAACAATAATAATAATTCAAGAACCAAGATTCGTCATCAATAAGACGAAATATATGAATTGCTCATCGAAAACATGTAATATTCTTCAGGAATATTAATTGTGTGTCACTTCAGGAGCAACAAATTGAGATTATATGTATATATGGATATAAATATCATACATTATGCAACAAAAAAAACTGAAGTATATAGTAAATACATAGATAATATTAATAACTCTTCAAGAGTGTGTAATATTCTACATGAATATTAAATCATGCTACTTCAGGAGCAACAATTAAATCATTTCGATAAATAAGTTTGAATTGCTCGTTAAGAGCATTTGATATTCTTCGGGGAATATGGTCGTGCTACTTCGGGGAGCAACAATTGTGATTTAACATAAAGTAAATAAACAAATAAATAAATAAGTAAAAGTGTATATATATGTAGAAATATTAATTGTAAATGCTCTTCAGAAGCATGTAATATTCTGCAGGAATATTGATTGTGCTACTTCTTGAGCAACATGTTGAAAATATGTTTTCCAATTGCTCTTCAAGAGCATGTACTATTTAAAGCCGATAAATTGCTCTATAAGAGCATATAATAATCTCTCATGGATTATTAATTGTGCTACTTCAGGGGCAACAATTAAATTAAATAATTAACCTCTCATCATATACTCGAAAATACCATCAACACATATAATGATTCTACTCATGCCTTATTAAATTAAATAAGCAAATAGTTTCCTACATATCCCTTTTTTCACGTAATCAAGATTAGCATAATCCACCACAATAAAACCCAACCAAATTGTGAAATGTCTCGGCATATACTAAATATATTTTACAAAGTAGAAATCATGTAATATGAATTATGGGATTCTTTTAAATTTTGGGGTAGGCGACGACATGAGAAGGCATAACATAAATATGACAATTAAGAACATACTAAGTCAAACTAATATTGATGCCTTCGGTTGCAAATTCTCCGTGAATATTTTTCTTTTAAGAAAAACTTTTTAAAAACTTCTTCGTGCTGATAACGTGTTATAAACTAAATAGAACAAGAGATTAATAGAGAAAATGAGAAATAGATGTATATTATTATGAAGGTGGAAACATCTATTTATAGAGTATAAGATGGGCTCATTAGGTTTTAGGATTTACATGGTTATCACAATATATGGTAAGTGTATATATAAAATATATTTACATTAGTTTTTTTTTGGGCTTTTATCTACGTGAATAGTATTCTATTTATTATATTTGTTGTGCGCTCCAATTCTTTGATATTTGATACTTTACCGTATTTAGTATTTACAGATTATAATTATATCAAGTTCCGTTGTAGTCTAGTTGGTCAGGATACTCGGCTCTCACCCGAGAGACCCGGGTTCAAGTCCCGGCAACGGAAATAAACTTTTCTGCTAATATTATTTTTCAGTCCATGCAATTATTCAAAAGTTTCTTTCAATTTTGCAATTAATTTTCTGCATCGACCAAAAATATATTAAAAAATGTGGAAATATGCCTTTTTAACCATTCTCACTAAAAAAAACACAAATCTACCCACCAACTATAATAAAAGTTAGAGAATACCCGATATTATCCATTTACCTTTACTTTTTTCAATTGGCAAACGGGTGTCGATTGTTTGTCATCAGCACTAGTATTATCCAATTTAAAAAATAATTTTTATTAATCAAATAATTGATAAACAATATAAATTACGAGTGCTCGATAGGCAAAAGCGATCAATAGGCACTACCAAAGAATCTTGTCATCGGCACTTCAATATTTTATTTTATTTTAATAAATCAATTGATATACAGTTATAAATACGAGTGCCGATTGGCTAAGGCAACCCATCGGCACTGCCAAAGGTACTGCCATCGGCACTCGGTATTTAATTTTTTTTTTTTGGTTCACAAAGGTAAGTCAAAAGCTGCGAAAGACACTGCGATTCTGCGATAGGCACTGCGCTAGGCACCGAATTTAATTGTCAGTGCCGATAGAGCAAATAACCGCATCAGCACCCATAGACACTCCATCGGCACTAGAAGATTTTAACAAAAAAAAAAACAACAAAATTGACGAAAATGTGAGGGCAAATTGGTAATCTTGGGTATTTGGTGAATAAGTTTAAGGGATGATTAGTTTTGTGTTTTTTTATGTAGGATTGTGTAAAAGACAAAAGCTCTCACTATGCCACCACTTTGGTCGCGGTGGTCCCACCGATGTCACAGCTTACATCATGATAAATATATAATAATTATCGCTTCATCATTACATTATTATTACTCTTGTTTGGGATAATGATATTGACTAAGAATTTTAATAACCCAATAAACACAATTCTATCATAAGTTAAACCTGTTCACGTTACATATCATTGCACACCTTTACTATATATTGCCGATTTTTCTCGTTTTATATTTTTGTATGTTTGCTTCGTATATGAAATTGAATTTTGGTGTAACAAGATTCTGGTGGAGTGTGAATTTTAAATCTTTGTTGGTGTGGTGTATTAAGGCTTGCCGTTCTGCTACATCCATCCAGAACATTTGAATTATTTTAATATAATTTGGTTAGTAAGGATCCAACCACCATGACATAGGCCCTCTCGAAGAAATAGTAGTAGTATTTTTTAATATAGAGCAATCTAATATTAAGATGACATTAGAAGTTAGATCATCATACTGTCTATACGTGAGAATGTGTTAAATTCTCTATTTATTCGTCAATTTGATATTAATAATCGTCCCTTATTATTCATTACAAACCCTTTTAAAAGAGTGAGTAGTTATTCTAATGTAATGAAATTTGTGTACAATCTTTTTGTGTTCAATTTTTTTCACTAATGAAATGGTGATGTGTCTCATTAATTCCAAACTTTATTAAAAATTTAGTTTTCAGAATTAAAAAAAATCATATTAGAGTAAATTTTCATTAAATAGAGACGCACGTACCATGATACAAATTGAACACGACAAAATTGGATGGGTGATTTGCTCTAATATGTAACATGTGTTTTAAACTCGAATATGTACTTTCATCCCATTATTCTTGATATGCTTTCTTTATCGAGGTTTCTCACTATTATGTTTGTTTATAAAATTATAAATAATTTATAAACCACAATATTAGAAAAGAAATGGATCTCGTTATTATAGTTACACTTCTATCCACTTTCTTAATCTCAATGTCAGGAAAAAAATAATAATAATAGTGGGATAAGGACCAAGGAGTAGTATATGATAGTAATATATATAATTTGAGCGGTCAAGGTTATGGCAAAAGTTTTGGTCGCGCAATGATTATTGGTACTTGAGCTTGTTTTGCGTAACTATAAATGGAGTTGTAATCGTACTTAACTTCACTGTTCAATCACATGTAAAATACTAATGTGGAATACCCTCAATAAGAAACTGGTCCATGTTAGAATGAACGAACACAGTTACTACTTGTCTAATCACACACCCCAATCCCTTCAAAATTGCAAATTCAAATTTCACCAATATTTATAAATACAATCTATTCATCGATCTAGTTTAATCGAGCGACTGCAATTTTACCCCGTAAAAAACAAAACAGTTGCATATGCAGCAAGTGTATTGTTAAGTCAGCCTCCCATGCTACAAGCCAATGATTTCTCTCCTTTTTGCAATCCTAAGATTCTTCCCTTTTCCGAATCCCCTTGAATTCTCTCTTTCAGACAACAGTAATTGTCTCTGATGCCTTTCTGCACATCATTTGCTGCTCTCTGGACTCTTGTCTAAATTCACAGCCTTTAAATATTGCCTTTTTTTTCCTTTTAGCCCCCTCCTTTTCGTTTATTTGCTCATATGCCCTTTTTATTTATACACTAGTAAATAGTAGTAATAGTATTGTACTGACTATGGTTAACTAGTGTGATTAATTAGCATACATTTATTGGCGGGTATTAGCGGTTGTGCGGGTCCGACCACTCCCAATTGTTCGAAAACTCAATTTTAACAAAAAGAATTATTTAGCTCCCTTATGGAATTAAAAATTAAATTATATATTCAATTCATATAAGGAGTGCGGATTTTACTTCAATAAAAAAAAGTTATTAAATTTGATGATTTCAGTTCACAAAGAAAGAAAGTTAAAGAAAGTTGGCAGGCATATGCCACTCTTCCGGTACATGCTTACCTTCATTAAGCAAAAGTTGGTGATCATTAATTTTGACGTGTATTTATCTGATTTTAGTTCTGTTTTTGTGTTTTTGTATAAATAAACTCAAAAATAGGAGGGGAAAAAAAATACTACTATAACTATATGTGTGCAAATAGGAAGAAGCTTATGGGGCAAATACACAAATATGTGAAACATAGAGGGTCCCGAAAGAAAATAAATAAGCCAAAAAATTAGGTGCCACGAAGAGACAAAAACTTAGTGGCATGGGCACCCTACGGGTACAATGTAAAAAATCCAAAAACAATAAAGATTTTCCTAACCATTAAAATATTCCATCCAAGACACTAAAATAATGCAAGAAAAAGAATATATGGTGGATATCGCAGACCTTCCATCGCAGCTTAAGTTAAGATGAAAATTTGGAGAGAGAGAGAGAGAGAGAGAGGGGAGGGAGAGGGTTAAGGGAAGCTTTAGGTCCACCAACTGGTGGTTAGAGATTGGCACTCCATAACCAAACACCATCAACAACAACAAAGAATTAACCAAGTCAAGCAACAAATAATAACAACAAACAAGAGCAACAGCTAAGAAAGGTAGGTTGATGTATTCTACATTATTTATAATTTCCTATAACAAGCCTAACAGAGAGAGGTTGGAGAATGAGATATATTGAGAGAGAAAAGACTTCATTTTTATTATGTGGGGTTTCTTAATAATAGTGAAAGGGAGCACCCTTTTTTACATGCTAGATATAGAGAGAGTAGATTGAGAAAAAATATACACCCTATTTTTTCTTTTTTGTTGTGGGCAAGTCTCACGTGGGAATAGATAAAAGAGTACATGATGAACCAACTTATGCAAGAATAGTTATCATAAAGGTGGAAGGAAAGATTGGAAGGAGGGGGGTGATAATGTTCCTGTACTTTCAACTTTGAAAATATATTGCAACTCTACTGAATACTAGACAAGAGAAAAAGAAGATTTTTTTTCTTTTTTTTTTCCTCTTGGGTTTCTATTGTTCTTTCTCCTTTCTCTTTTCTCCTCTTGCCTTGATTCTTTTCAGTGTTCTTCTTCAAGAGAGAGGAGAGAGAGGGGCTGATAGTGTTGGAGTCTTGGGATCTGTATGTTTGCTGTGAAGAAAAGAATTTTTTAAGGGAAATCGGAGAGCTGCTGTCCCCCACAAGGCACACACCTTGTGCTGAATTTCAGGTTTGTATGATTAGTTTTTTATTCATCTCTTATTGTTGAGTTTTTTAGCTTCGTAAGGAGGGAAAAAGGGAATTTTGTTGTCTTCCTCTCTCATGTTGTTTGTATTGGATGATGTTGGTATTAGATGTGATTGCAAATTGCACTCTTCTCTTGAATTACTGCAATTTTACTCTTTTTTATGCTTAGTTCCACTTTTCTTGGTCAATTCTTGATTCTTGATCTTGATTGGTGTCTAATTCAAGGGTTCTTGTTATCTATGTTTAGTTTGAGGATTGGGGTTTGGAATTCTGTTTCTTGATAGAAAAGCAAGCACCCTATTCAAACTAATAAACTGAATATTCATTTTGGCTTTCTTGATCTTTTCCTAAATTTAGCAACTACTAATGTCTGCATGAAATACTTGAAATCAAGAATGTTGAGTGCTGATGAATTTTTCATGGGGATTTTCAGTGCTCTTTGATTTCTCTCTCTTGTTAAACTTGAGGGCAGAGAGAGATTGTGATCATCAACTCAAGTCCACAAGAAAAGGTCCAAGAAATTAATAAATGGGAAGCTATTTTCCTCTATCAAACAATCAAAGAGATGCTGCAACAATGCTCTACTTAAAGGACCCTACATCAACTTCTCATTCATCAACACCTATTGGAAACACCATTATGTACATGAACTTCCCATCTTCTTCGGAGGCGTATTCTAATGCAATAGCCGGCAATTCACACAGCCACACCGCCTGTATGGATGTTCCACCGGTTACTTCAGCTTCCAACTCTTCCCCCCAAGAGTTTCTGATGAACTTTGGAGGCTCACGCGCGTTGGAAAATCAGTTAAACACGTGGAAAGATGGGAGGAACGAGATGTTGATGATGCATCAAGGGGAGAATTCATGTGTTCTTCAAGGTACTCCAAATTTGCAGGGTCAAGGATTGTCCCTTAGCCTCAGCACACATGTACCATTGCACGTGTCTTCGATCCCTTACAACGAGAGTGGTGATTACTCTTCCATTTTGGGGTCTAATCCATTGTTACATGGTGAAGATAGGGGGAGGAATATATCCTTTGAGAATGAAGATAGCTTTCAAAATGGTGTTAATGCAGATGGAGCTAGTGATATATCATCGTATGGCATGCAGAGTATTTCAAGAACTGTTCCTAATTCGAAGTATTTGAGAGCAGCTCAAGAACTACTAGGTGAAGTTGTGAATGTCAAGAAAGCAATCAAGGAGCAACATGCTAGAAAAGAGTTGAGGAAAGAAGGGGAGTTTAAGGATGGTTCTTCAGACCCTTCTGCAGCCGCCTCCTCTTCAGCCACGCCTAATGCAAACGGGCCTTCCCAGATTGAGGTTTCGCCTTCTGAGAAGCAGGAGCTGCAGAATAAACTAACTAAACTTCTGTCAATGTTGGATGAGGTAAAGATCAAATCTTTCTTGATCCTATAATGTAGGTCTATTTAAGGTTTGTTTTATTACCAAATTGGCTTCTCATTCCAAGATATGCAAATAAACTAACTAAACTTATATCAATGTTGGATGAGGTAAGATCGAATCTTACTTGATCCTATTTTGTTGGTCTATTTAAGGTTTGTTTTATTACCAAATTGGTTTCTCATTCCAAGATGTGCAAATAAACTAACTAAACTTTTTGTCAATGTTTGATGAGGTAAGATCAAATCTTTCTTGGATCCTATCTGGTACTTCCATAGAAGGTTTGGTTTATTTACCACATTGGTTTCTTATTCAAGATTCTTGACACAGGTTGACAGAATGTACAGACAGTACTACCATCAGA
Organism: Lavandula angustifolia; assembly: GCA_028984105.1. Classification (NCBI taxonomy): domain Eukaryota; kingdom Viridiplantae; phylum Streptophyta; class Magnoliopsida; order Lamiales; family Lamiaceae; genus Lavandula; species Lavandula angustifolia. The sequence continues at coordinate 23,447,741 of CM054813.1, read as the reverse complement.
TGCAGATTGTTGTCTCTTCCTTTGATGTAATAGCAGGGTCTGGAGCAGCTAAACCATACACAGCCCTAGCACTTCAGACCATCTCTCGCCACTTTCGCTGCCTACGCGATGCCATAAACGCACAAATTCAAGTAGCACGAAGCAGCCTCGGAGAAGAAGATGGTGCTGCAAACGATAGAGGAGTTGGGATATCCCGACTCCGCTACGTTGATCAGCAGCTCCGGCAGCAGAGAGCCCTGCAGCAGCTAGGCATGATGCAGCAGCATGCTTGGAGGCCTCAGAGGGGCCTCCCGGAGACCTCGGTCTCAGTCTTACGCGCTTGGCTTTTCGAACACTTTCTCCATCCGTAAGTTTCAGAAGCCTTTTCGTGTTACTCCATCCATTCCATTGTAAGTGGCTTGCTACTTTTCGGCATGTATATTAAGAAATTGTGTTTTGCGTGTAAAATAGTGCAAAGTATTATTTTAAGTGTGTCACGTTTAGTGGGATGAGACGGACGGAGGGAGTATTATTTTTAAAGATTTCTCTGATGCATGTGTTGGCTTTTGTAGATACCCTAAAGATTCTGAGAAGATCATGCTTGCTAGGCAGGCTGGATTAACAAGAAGTCAGGTGAGAATAAATGCATACTTGTTATGATCAAGAAAATGAGTGTTGGACGTTTGTGTTAATGTATATGAGGGTTGGTTTTAGGTCTCAAACTGGTTCATCAATGCAAGAGTTCGTCTATGGAAGCCTATGGTTGAAGAGATGTACAAAGAGGAGACTGGGGATGCTGATATGGACTCGAATTCTTCGTCTGAGACGAACCAACGATCCGTGAAACCCTCACAAGACAAGGCAGAAGAGCACACTATGGAGCTGAAATCCGATGAAATAAACGATGTGGAGATGATGGGGTCAGATGTGAACTCGATCTTCCAGAGCGAGTACGGAGTGGGGCAGGCAAGGGAGGGACGAAAGATCTTGCCCGAATCGAGTCATTTCCAAGATCAAATGGTGGATACTAGCTACCATATAGCAGAGCTTGAAAGATTTGGTAGTGTTGGTGGGGTTTCACTCACATTAGGGTTGCAAAGTGAGGGTGGTAGAATGGGTATGCATGATGGCTCCCATGACCCTTTTATGCCACTCAGAGAAAGTGATTTGTACAACTCTACTGGTTCTGCTATGGGAAGTGAGAATGCTGAGTTTGAGTGTATGGACTCGGGTAACCGGCAGCACCAACTCATCTCGCCCCTTCTCCCATCGTTCACGTGACCGATTTGAATCTTTAAAGACATTGATGAGATTCGAACGGCTACATACCCTAAGAGCATGATGCAAGAAGCTCTAATTTTTCTCCCATTTTGTGAATCCATTGTAGGAAATATTGGTTGGTCAGTTTATTCGTAAAGAATTACTTGTTTGGTCTGATGTCGAAACCAGAATACGATGATTTTGTTGTATCAAGAAATAAGGTAACTGAAGAATTTCAAAAGTCTCCAATCTCTTTCTGTTTTATTAGCTGAGGTTTAAAGAAAGCCTGGTAGATTGCACAGCCAACTCTGAGCAAAATAATTGTAGCCGCCCCTAGAGGCCCTGTGATTAAACAACAATTCATAGACACTGAAAATTAAGCTTGAAGATAAAGCCAAAAAAAAACATACGCAAAATTGTAGAAGTGTGATCTATTCAAGGAATATTTACACTGCTCTACTGAATCTCTAGACAATTTAATAGCCATATATTACCAACTGCAAGCCATGGAAAAAAAAAAGGATCTTTGCAATTTCTCAATATTACCTGAAAATAATCACAAACGCATTCAAGGATAATTAAGGCTGAGTTACCTTTTGTAGAGAGCAACTATATCTTCCTTCAACCGTGCAGTTTCCAAAAACTCGTCTCCACAGTTGTTAATATCGACAGTCTCGATATCGAAGTTTTGGGGACCGCTGCGCTCGTCCCATTCAAACCACAGCTTAGCAATAGACTCCTTCCTGAAGCAGGTAGCATGATCCTCCTCTTCAGGTGAGCCAGAAGCAATCAATCTGTATGTGTACACCTTCTTCAGCTGGCCAGGTCTAAATGCTCGCCCTATTGCTTGGCGAGTTACAGATGGATTCAAATGAATGTCAAGTATGATGATGCGCGAAGCCCCCACAAGAGATATTCCCTCACCACATGCTTTGATAGAACCAAAGAAAACCCGAGCTTCAGATGTAAAGTTGAATTTCTCCATGTAAGATTCGCGTGTCTCTGCATCTGAGTCGCCCGTGATCGTGAACATCTCCTTGCCAATGCTGTACCCCTTGACTTTAGCTGTTATTCTCTCTAAAAACTTGAGGGGTAGGAGATATTGGCTAAATACCAGGAGCTTCTCACCACTTGATTCACATAGATGGAGAAGATTGAGATAGAAGTTGAGCTTTGCACCATCTTTCACACTTAGGTTCTCCATGATAGCATTAATTTTCTCCTCATCAACTCGATCCTTCACACCGGTATTCTTAGCTAGAGACTTCAATTTAGGGTGTACATAGATAGCACTTCCTTGAGCGCTGATAGTGAACTTCCTTCCTGTCAGTACTTTAACTTCAGCTTTTTGTTTGGGGCTGAGCTGGAGAAAGACTGAAAAGTCTACAAGCCCCGGAAGCTCATCTAAGTTATCCCCTCTGTAATAATGCAAGACTCTTTTTGTCATTTCGCGCAGATCTTGTATCACTGTCACCTTCCGGGTCTGGTTTTCATCTTTTATCAAGGTTTGTTCTATTAGCTCATAGAAGTCGTTGTCTCTGCCGTTTTTCATCAAATTCCTTCTGCTGGAGATCTCTGCCCTGCTCAAGATACGCCTCTTTATCGCCTTAGAAGTCTCCATCTTCAGAAACTTGGGGCGCACAAGATTTAGAATGTTGAAAACTTCTTTCACATGGTTCTGATAGAGAGTCCCAGAGAGAACCACCTTTCTTGCAGTTTCTATCCTCTCTAGGGACGTTAAAACATCAGTGTCTTGGTTCCGAGGAGTATGACCTTCATCCAGAATCAGAATAGTGGGGACTTTCAGCAAATAATTTTGGCATGCAACAGCAGCTTGCCCATTATCACTGTCACAGATTATGGATGAAAACTGTTTGTATCCTAAAAACAGTATGCTCCTTTCTTTCACCCATTCTTTAAGAACTTCAAGCTGCTGCAAACGACTGTCGGCTTTAACTGAGTAAAAATCATACAATGGTAGGTCCTCAACTTGCCACCGGAGAAATTCCTTTTTCCAAATTGACAATATTCCTCTTGGCAGCACAACCAGAGGTCTTGCAGCTGGATACTTTGCCATAAAACTCTGGAGGAAACTGATGATCATAAATGTCTTGCCCGAACCAGGAGCATGCGCCAATATACAACCTCCAGGATTATCCGCCACTAAGTTGCTTAGAAGAAAGTTAAATCCCTCGACTTGATGGGGTTTCATCTCCTTTCTGTGGCGGGGATGTGGATTAATTTCAGCCGCAGAAAAATCACCATCCAATGGTCTGAACCCGTCGATGGTAATTTCAGTTTCATCAAGCTCTCTTGTAGTTCGTCCTTCATACCTGTATGTTCTTGTGGTCCCGGGGTTCTGTATATAAAATACAGCAAGCAAAGCAGTTGTCAGAATCAAGTAGTCTTTGCCAGAAGATTCTACCAATATAAAAATACTCAATTCATTCACAAGTTGAAAAGCACAACAGAGAATAAACAGAAAAAGGGATTCCAATGTTTATCAAGGTGTCGAGCAATTAATACACCAACTTCAATTGATACAAAGAAAAGAATGAGGTTCGGAGAGTGACTGTTTAATTGCAAACAGAGAGATGATTGTTAATGTATCAGGATAATTGTACATCAATTGCAATGCATACAATTGCTATTAAGTTATGAGGATAATAATACACCCAATAAAGCCAGTCCCCTTTTTCAAGTTCTAAACAGTTTGAGAGTCTAACTTCCCAGATCAAGTTTATTTCATTTCAGAAACGACCAAGATCCATAATGAACAACGTTATGTGTAGTATCATAGACAAGTGAAAGCACCTTTGAGAAATTATATTCAATGATGGTTTCAATTCCTCTCTTAATAACCCCACAAATCCGGCATACATCACCAATGTCATCTTTCAGAATAAAAGAATGGTCACAGTCTTCTTCATCCTCAGCACCATATTCATCAAGCTGAGCTTCTTCAGGAGCATCCTGCCACATGTCAAAGAAAGCTATGTTTATGCACACATCACTGTCCTTCAACATGATAATACCAGATATTAAAGATGAAAGAACACCAATCTAATTGGGCATGTTTTCCAAACTTATCTTTTAACAGATTCTGCAATTTATCATATGCAAAACATGTTCACAATGGGCGCAAAGTCCTGTACCCACATCAGGACTGCTACGTCTAGTATCCAGAGCATGTTAGCAGTTAATTATTTCCATAAACATCGTATTTATCACCCCTCTTTCTCACTTAATAAAGTTTTAAGCATCCTACAACTATCAAGAATAGTTTTTCTAAAGAAAACAACCCAGGAAGTCCTCAGAACAATTTTATAATGAGATGATTAACAAGTTTTAGATTTCTCATCATCCGAAGCCAAGTATATAACATCCACAAGATCATCGGAAATGAAGGAAATGAATAGTAAGTAATACCTTTGAACACTCTAAAGCAACTGCCATCTCATTCCAAATATCACCCAGACCATCAGAGTTGGTATCAGATACATCACTTTCCTCTAGGTCATCTGTACCCACATATACTCCTTTATCTTTTGTGAATCCGGTTTCAGCTTCAGCCTTAATCTGTGCATCTGCTTCTCGAAAGCTTTTGCTTTGACATGCTTCTCGAGAACTTTTGCTTTGAGCATAATTCCAGTCCTGAATAATGTTATGGCACTATCAGTTGATATGATAAGAATATCAAACCATAAGCAGCTAAATAAACAATGCATAAATATTTGAATCCTGTCAGCATGGAATTAGTAGGGACACTTCTCAAAAGAAACAGCCCATTACACAAAGTATGTTGATAAGACTTTGAATCAATATGTTCATTACCACAAAATCCTTCATGAGAAGATTTCCCGAAGGTTTATCCTTCGGGAGAAGATTAAAGGATGGTAGCTTCAAATCCACTTCAAGATAACCACTTTGAGCATCATTATCATCATCTGAATCAATGATGAGCACTGGAGCAGCATGATGGGAAAGTTGTGCTTCTGGAACAAACCTTTCTTTTGCTCCATCCTTATCATCATCGAGGTCAATTACATCAGGAGCAGCTAGTTCCATTGGCTTTGATTCCACTGCATCTTCAATGTCATGACATGCTGATGGAAGTTCAGGATTCACTGCATACAAGGAGTATAACAACTCCCTCCTCCGTTTGATTAGCTCCTCTATTTCCTTAGTCACACTTCCAAATTTCCCAGAATCCAATTCGTTCATCACATCATTTATTGTGAATGGATCCGAATCATTTAAAACTCGTATACAGGTGTGGTTTTTTTTCTGCTCAACTCCAAATCTCCATGATGAAGGAAAGCTAACATTACTATAACCATTTCCTTCACCCATTTTTATCCTTTTGCGACGTTTCAAGCTCAAATCTAACAAAGATATTGCCCCAGTTTAGTAAAATCACAAATAGTTCACAACTGAACTGGAAAACTAAGACCTCTAGACACCTATGGAATGAAAAAGACCAACAACAAAAGAGCGACCGAAAATTCTCACCGCTTGAAGAAGTGGCCGGGAACCTTTTCAGAAACGGAGTGAGATAATTCCCATCAGTAGCAGCATCCATCCTCGGACTAAATACACCAATATACAAACAGAAAAAATGTCAACTCCGCTTCAACACGAAACCAAATGCATATATCTCAAAAAAAAATACCAAATGCATGTTAGCTTCTGCATCGTACAACGTAAATAGCATAAATATAAACAAAAAATTTCAACTGACTATCAATCATCCTAAAAACCCCAAATTCCAACCAAAAAAACAAAATTAAAGCTGAGGCGGGAAAATGCAATTCCTCTTAACCTACAATCAGATGATCGTATATCGAACGAATTACATAACCACTTACATTGAGTCGAATTGGTGTATGAAATATGAGAGGAATTGTTGTCTTCTCTGGCCTTGTGATTTGCAGAATAGAGTACAGAGCGTTAGGCTCGCAGTCGCAGGGGCAACTGACCAGTGAGAAAGAAAAAAGACCCCTCAATTAAAAATAATTAAAAAGAATTGTAATGGCGTCGTAATGAACTTTGTGATCACAAAGGTATCGTGATAAATGATGCTTCTATTGGAAAAATTAATCCACACTTAAAATTCAAATGATTTATATGTATCTTATAGAAATGCTCTAGAAATTATAAATAAATTGAATTTAGATGATTGAGTTTTTGTACTTATTAAAAGTAAAAAGCTTCTAAAATCAATGTTATTTTAAAAATATTTCTCCTATATTTCAACTCACTCAAACTTTAATGGAACTTCCATAAATTAATATTTAATACTCATAATTTAATAAATTTTTGAAATAACATTTTTTTTCTATTCCAGCGGGTTATTACTGGAAAAAAAACAAAAAAAAAAAAACATTCTTGTCGCCCCATTAGTAATGTCATGCTATTTTCTTTTGAGTAGGGTTATTAAGAAAAAAATTATGTTTTGTGATATATATTATTTGACTTTTTGAGTGATAGATTCTTATTCACATATTTTTATCTTTTTAGAAATTGGATATTTGTAATGGAAAAATGCAATTAGAAATGTGGGATATTAGTAATGGGACGGCGGGAATATTACTTTTCGACCAAATAATAAGATAATATTATTATTGAAATATTATTCTATTTTTTATATGATCTTGTTAATATAAAAAAATAATACTCTCTTTCTTCCAAAATTAAAGTCTCCAATGCTATTTTGATATGTTTCATTATTCATGTCCCATTCGGATAAAGGAAATAAATGAGTGGACCAAAATCAATTTAAATAAGTAAAATTCGCCACTTTATATATTTACACAACACTTTATTCATTTCTACTAACTTTCTTAATTTTCGTGCTCAAATTAGCAGGACATCAATATTGAGACGGAGTGAGCTATATTTTAGTGCTACTTATTTCTTCTTAAAATTGAATTTTAGTTGAATATCAACTTTATTTATTTTTTATGATTTCCAAAGCTACAATATTATTTATCGAATTGCACAAAAAAAAAGGAAGTATCATACCTTTAATTAGTGATTTTTTATACTTTAACTAGTTCCAATATATTGTATCATCCTCAGCTGCTGTCGAACATATTGTCGAATAATGGTAATCATAATTTCTTATAAACTTTAAATATGTATGTGTTAGATTTTAAAGAATTTAAGAGGAAATAAATAGAGAAAAGAGAAATTGGGGTGAGATGAACATTTTATCTCGTTTGATAGAAAGAAAAAAAAAATATTGCGGCTTTATGCAATTTTTGGTTCTCTCCAAATATGATAAGAGAACGAAGAGAAATTAAATAAATGACAATTCTAACATCTCACAAAAATTTGGTTAACTCCATATGTTTTTGAATATGGACATTTTTGATCTTTTGAATTAAACATCATTTATCTATTCTCACTTTCTATACAATCAAACAAGGAAGAATAAAAGAAAATACTCTTTCTCTCTTTTTTTTTAATTAAATTCATTTTATTTCACAAATTTCACTATCTCTTTACTTTATTTCTCATATAATTTTTTCTTCTCATTTTTTCCCCCACACCTAAACACAAACTTATTGAATTTATGTTTAATGTCCGAACATGTAGCATTTTGCATTAAGATAAGACAAAACTTTGGTGCAAGCGGTTGTACCATAAAGGTAAATACCGTATTAATGTAATTCTTCACATTAGCGTTCATGTAGCGCAGTTGGCTTGTTGTAGACTCACCCGAGAGACTCGGGTTCGAGACCCAGCAACAAACTTTTTTTTTTTTTTTTTTAAATTGACATTAAAAATTGAATTTTTATTTTCAAATTACATTATGATACAAACAAATATAATAAATTTACTCTTTTATTTTCAAAAAAATAATATATGGCTCAAAAAATATTAATACATATATTAGAATTTATTCTTGTAAATAAAAATACAATATTTTTATTTTTATTTTCAATTACATGATGGAGAATATGCGGAGATAATAAAAGTATCACTTTATATGAAAAATGTATCAATTATTCTGAATATATCATTTGTTCTGAATAAAAGTATCACTTCTTATTAACCAATATATTACTTATCATGAATCAAAGTATCACTTCCTATGAATAAAAATATCACTTATTATTAACCAATGTATCACTTTTATGAATCAAAGTATCACTTTCGATGAATAAAAATATCACTTTTTATGAATAAAAGTATCATTTTTTTTATTAAAAGTATCAATTGTTCTTAATAAAATTATCACTATGCATGAAAAAAGTATCAATTATTCAGAATATATCATTTGTTCTGAATAAAAATATCATTTGTTATTAATCAAAGTATAACTTATTATGAATAAAAGTATTGTTAGTTTTAGTAAATTTACTGAATATATCACTTGTTATTAATCAATGTATCACTTGTTATGAATCAAAGTATTACTTGCTATGAAAAAAAGTATCGGTTATTATGAATAAAAATATCATTGTTTTTAGTAAAAGTATCACTTTGTTATTAATCAATGTATCACAAAAACAATGGAACTTGATTAGAGTGACGGAGGGAGTTTAAAAAAAACATTGTAAAAAAACAAAAAAAAACTTGATCTGAATAAATATTAATTGGTTGGAATAAAAATATTACTTATTATAAACAAATGTATCACCTTTTTTTAAATTAATGTATCAATTAAAATGGAAACATTGTTTTCAGTAAAAGTATCACTTTGTTATTAATCAATGTATCACAAAAACAATGAGACTTGATTAGAGTGACGGAGGGAGTTTAGAAAAAACATTGTAAGAAAAAAAAAACTTGATCTGAAAAAAAATCAATTGATTGGAATAAAATATTACTTATTATAAACACATGTATAGAGGTTAAGCCCAACAACCTAACCAGTTGCGCTACCACAACATCATTAATATGTTGCAAACCGCACTTATTTAACTGGAAGCGTCCGGTTGCAACTGCAACCGGATGTATAGGAGTCCAACTCTTCAGAATTTTATTTTGTTTAACTAAAGTCACTAATCAATCATCAAGTTGATGAGTTTCTTTTTCACAAGTAAGTTCATCTAAATTTCGTGCATTTTGCAATGTTGAAATCGAATTGTGCAATGTTTGAAAAATAATTGTATGTTGTCATTTTATAAATAAATAGATAAACAAAGCTCATTATTCCTTGCAATTAAATATAACAACTATGGTATTTTCAATAAATATGATAGTTTACATCTTTAAATTTAGTGTGAATGCATAAAAGTAGTCGGTACAGATAACTAAATAAGTTATCTAGCCGCCAACTTAAAAGTATAAGTTTTCTAGCCGATAATTTATTTTTTATTTTCTTTTAATAACTATGGGGCCCATCTTATTTACTTTTGACATAATATATACATTTAATATATCAAAAATCAAATATTAGATGTAATCGGTAAGACAACTACCCTCTCTCACTTTTCTGACAACGCACAATAAAAATTAAATGATGAATTAATTGAAGAATTTTGAACAAAATAGCTGAACATAAAAATAGCGAACAAATATCACAACAACACACGCTGGAAACGAATAATCTCTCCAAAATATTGAAGAACATATCCATATTTTTATAGTTCTTGTACAAAGAAGACATGGATCCGGTAAGTTATTCCATTTTCCACATTTAATCGAACAAAATAAGTATATTTTTTCCTTATTTTTACCATTCTGCTAAAAATTATAAGTAGATCTAATGGAGTTAAATGTATTTATCTAGATTATTTTCGCTTCATTTAGTCGAAATATAGTTCAAAAGTGGTATAAATGTATTCAAATGTATTAATATGCATGCGACTATAAGTTTTCATGGAAATAGATATAATTGTTCATGACTAAACAATTATATAATACAATCGTTAATTGTCTAGACGATTAATATTATAGTCAACTACACGATTAACGATTATGAAGCATAATCGTCAATCGCCTAGTAGACTCACTATTAACGATTATTGTCTACTACACGATTAACGATTATGTAGCATAATCGTCAATCGACTAGTAGAAGACTGAGGGATATGTAGCATTTTTAATTTCATGTTATAGATAATTCTTATTAATATATCTTTTATCATATTATAGATGAGATGTCAACCTATTATTCTTCGACACAGTGGTCAGTGGAACAAATCTGAATATGAAGGTGGTGATGAATTATTATTCTACACATGGGTGAATTGCAACATTTATCAATTAGTACACGATATTCATCGGAACTTGAAAAGCAATTCTTCAACTACAGTGTATGATTTATTTTATCAAACAAGGACTCCCAATGGTAGAAGAATTAAGGTCCCTCTAAATGATGATGAAGGTTTGAACCGGATGCTTTTCGAGGATAGGAGTTCTCCAATTGTGTACACTAGTGGAAAAAGTATTGAACTTGGGCAGAGCTCGACAAGAAATATCCACCATTATAATGAGTCGAGTCCGACGTATCACAATATAGATGGTGATAATGATGATAATGTGATGGATGAAGATGGAACATATTATTCTGATGATGAGGAGGAAGAGGAGGACGAGACATATAATAGTGAACTCCTTGAATCGCTATTGAATGAATTTAGTGCATGGGCTCGAAATCCAGCAAACATTGATAAGTTTCTGAATCGAACTACTCTATGTGACCTTCATTTCGGTCAACCAGTGGAGATTGGTCCTTCAAATAATGAAAGAGGAGTTGCACAAACTAGTCAAATTCCAAACTGGAATGTTCCACTTGCTGATTTGGATCTTGTTGGGCCTGTAGAACGAGATGAACCGTGGAGTGGACATAACAATAGACTTTCTGTAGGGGCTTTATTTAAGAGCAAATATGCACTTGAGATTGCTGTGGGCACTTATCATTTGCATAATCGAGTTGAATATGTTGTCGAGAGATCAAGCACCACAAGATTGAATTATACGTGCAAGCATAGAAATGGATGCCCTTTTATCTTACATGCCACATCAACTGGAGGTATCTGGCGGGTGATTAAGTTCGATGGGGTTCATACTTGCCATTCAGATTTTTCTACTACTACTCCTCGCCATTTGCCCTCCAAGGTAATAGCTACACATTTCTCACGTAAACTGGGCGAAGGTGTTATTTTGAAGCCAAAGGAAATTATTAAGGAGTTGAAGTCTGACTTTGGTATTGATATAGATTACAGCTTTGCCCTACGTGTTAGGAATCTTGCGATTGAAAATTGCTACGGACAATATGAAAAATCGTATCAGATGTTGCCGAGCTACCTCCACGTGATTCAACAAAGTATCAGCGGAACATCAATTAGTCTTCAAACGACGCACGATAATCTTTTCAATTACATGTTTCTTGCACTTGGCCCTTGCATTGAAGCCTTTCAGTCAAATTTGAGACCGGTGATCGTAGTCGACGGGACACATCTTAAGGGAAAAAATAAAGGAATTCTTTTTACGGCTGTGACGAAAGATGGCAATGAGCAGGTTTTCCCACTTGCAATCGGGATTGGTCCTATTGAGGATGATGAGTCGTGGGTGTGGTTTTTTAGGCATGTCAGAGAGGCTTTTGGATCTCGTGAAGGTCTCCTCATTGTGTTGGATCATCATAAGAGTATCAAGAATGCTGTGGAGGAGGTATTTTTGGAAGCTGCTCATGGATTACGCTATTACCACCTCTCAAAGAATATGACAAGCTATACCGACCATATTCGCTCTATAATAGGGGAAGCCGCCTATTGTTATCGAGATGAAGAATTTCGTGATTGCATGTCTAGTTTGGAAGGCCTGAGCAAGCATGGTGCCTACAACAGGCTTTTGGGAATTGGAGTTCATCGTTGGTCGCGTTCACAGTGCCCTACCCGTCGTTTCGATTTTATGACCTCGAATGCAGCAGAGGTTTTGAATGCTCGACTGTTATGGGCACGACGGCTCCCCGTATACTCACTGCTTGATATTTATAGATATATAGTGGAGAAGTGGTTCGATGAGCGACGTGCAAATGCAACCTCGAGACAGAATGTGTTAACTGAGTTTGCCAAAATGAAGTTAGCTAAGAATGTGGAGCTCGGACGCCACCTGACCGTACGCGGGACTGCCACAGATGTGTATCGAATCGACCATGATGGAATGTGCTACATTGTTGACCTTATTGAACGTACATGCGATTGTTGTGAGTTCAACTTTGATTTGATACCATGTCGACACGCAACAGCAGCTATACGATATGTGTTAAGCATTATTTATACTTAGTTTATAAATTTCATTATCTGTTATTTGATGATAACTTTGCTCGATAGCTTTGCTGGGCGATCCGTAGTTGAGTTTGTAGCATCGTACTACAGAACAGATAATCTGATGCAAACATATTCATCAATGATCATGCCAATGCCACATCCAGATTATTGGATTGTACCCCCTGAGGCTTCTGCATTTGTTGTTCGTGCTCCCATAATTAAGCGTCAAGCTGGTCGGCCAAGGATGAGTAGAGCTCGATCTGCTATTGAGAGCTCTTCTAGACGCCGACAAATATGCAGAAAATGTCATAACAGTGGTCACAATAAACATACTTGCACTGCTTATATTCCTAGTGAAGGTATCTTGTGATTTATTTTATAATAAAATATATTTCATCCTAATACACATATTTGATTGTTACAGATATTGACATAAATGCAATTCCAAATGATGGAGAGCCGAATAGGAGACCACGACGTCCAGAAGAAATGCAAGAATTGTAGTCAGATTGGTCACACAATTAGAAGGTGCCCTCTAAATTTTAACGCATAGTGTTTGCACTTAGTTGATCCTCGCGAGTAACTAACTATAACTATTTTTGATCACGGGTTCGATCCTCGCAAGTAACTAACTATAACTATTTTTTATCACGGGTTCGATCCTCGCGAGTAACTAACTATAACTATTTTATAATGGGTTCGATTCTCGCGAGTTGTATTTTTGATCACGGGTTCGACTAGTCAAGTATCGAGTTGACTACATAGTCGACTAGTCAAGTATTAAGTTGACTAGTCAAGTATTAAGTTGATAATTTAAATCGGTTCATATGTTAAGTATAACTTATTATGTGTTAAAAAGTAATGCATTTGCAATATAATAAATATAATATGGATTCATCATTGAGGTTATATAAAATATAAGTTTAGTCAATCTATCAAGTTAGTTTGAAGTTGGAGATTCGAATATATTTTCTATAGACTATGACTTATAAATGATATTTGTTAATTTAAATCGATTTATAGTTTAAGTATAACTTATTTTGTGTTATACAATCACTTTTACAATATATTAGTAAATATAATATGGGTTCATCATTGAAATTATATAAAATAGAAGTAAAGTCAATCTATCAAGTTTGAGATTTGAGTATATTTTCTATGAAATATGACTTATACTTTTAGATTTTGAAAATATATACAAGTATATCATGACTAAATCAAATATGTCTTATATTTCTTACAATTATAATCAATACATCATTAGATATTGTTTAAAAGTTGGGAATTCGATGGGATTTAGGGTTTTAGGGTTTTAGGGTTTTAGGGTTTAGGGGTTTGGGGTTTGGGGTTTAGACGATTATGACTTATCGACTACACGATTATGGTATTAAGTGACTAGTCGATGAATGACATATCGAGTATGTAACCTAGACGATTATGGCTTATCGACTACACGATTATGGCATTATCGACTACACGATTATGGATTATAGACTACACGATTATGACATATCGAATATTTACTACACGATTAAGTGACATATCGAATATTTACTATAGTTATTTACATACTATAGCTACACGATTAACGATTGAGGAATTCACTACACGATAACAACCAAAAAATCCCCTGTATAAAGGAATCAGTCTGAATTAGATTACCCATAACTTACAAAAAAAATCCTTAATTATCCAGATTACAATAACTTACAATAAGTCTGAATCAGGACCAAACATGCTAAAAATTCTTAAGACTAAAAAAGATCTATACGACATTAATTGTTCTTTATTCAGCTGTAATGGTGGCTTACCGCAAAGTAGTCTATCAACATACATCATCGCGTATAAACCACACTCTTCAGAATCCTGCTGCATAAACTGTTCCGACATCTTTACAATACGGAGCTCATCAAATATTGGCGGCTTCTAGACACTGGTCCAGTACCCAGCAGCATCCAGTGCTCGCGGTATGAGTCTTGCAAGGCAAATAAGCTCTCGTTCCCTCCGCATATATATCTCGGTGTCGGTCGGATCACCTGTCAACTTCCACAACAACGAGTCATACAACTCAATTACCCATAAACAGAGATCAATGCGAACAGTAACCCAATGCGAGGACTCTCCGAGACAACAAACTACAATAACCTGAAATAAGGAACAAGTTAATTTGCAAACGATATTCAAAGTTAATTACACTAATCAACAAAATATACTAACATGTCGAGCTCCAATCCAAGTTTGTGTAAAGCGGACATCCGAGCGAATAATCTCAATTACCGACTGAGGCACCATCCAATCTTTATACTCAGGATTCACATCAATCTTAGTCCGACCATCTTTGTTATCGGGATGCAACTTATCCCACTCAGATTTAAGAATTACCTGTTCAACAACAAATATTAATGTTTTTTAGTTATTTAAAAAAAATAAATTTTCTCTAATTAATGTAATACTTACAAATAAGCTTAATGGACTAATTATAGTGGTATCCCATGTAACACCTTGCGCCACATTAATCCGTTGGTAGAGCCTCTTAAGCTGGTACCTTAGGAAAACCTCCATAGCCTAAATTCAAATTACGACTTACTCACATACATAAAACTTGAATTTAAAAGAATAATCAAACGAAAAATATCTACTTACTTGACCGTCGATTTGTTGCACCGGGTCCTCGAGGCTAACAAAAAAAGATTGTGCAAAGTTCATTGATGAAGCGGAACATGTTACAAACTCATCCGACAAGGTTCCCCTAAACCTTTGGTAGTGAGTCTGCACCCGATGTACTTGCTCACTACTAGTACAAGTAGTAATACAAGTCAAATGCTGACAGGAAATACTACGTGCTCTATCAATCACTTTTTCGAGGAGGGGCTCAATCAATCTAGTCATCAGTCTTTCCTCAAGACGAGTGGCAAGCCTATCAAAAGTAGCATCATCAAGGGAACTAGGTGGCAGTGTCGGCGACGATGTTGGTGGTGGTGGTCTGCTTTCACGACCACCTGAGGATTGAGCACGTGAACGCTTGGATGGTCGTTGCTCCCCACTAATCTCAGTCTCTCCCTCGTCAACTAAATAGTGCGGATCAGATGCAGACGGAAGAGAAGTAGAAGGACAATGCGGTCCTCCAACAGCGGGTGCTTTCCTCTGTCGAAATTTATAAACAAACCCTATTGGGTTATCCACGTCAACACTTTTCCAATACGCAGTGGTCGCCTCGTCTCGTTGTCGGGGTGAGGGTGTAATCGCAATCAAGCTGTTAATATTAATTAGTAAATGATTCAATAATCATTATTATATAATTACAATACATTAATAAATAATTATATTACCACAAACTAGTTATACCTGACTATGAAAATAGCTCGTAAATGTCGCCGAAGATGATACAAAGGTCCACCGCAGCATACGAGGAATGACATTGGCGATCGAGTTGTTAATCTTAGCGCAACGTTGGCCAAGTTGCGGAATAGCCTCGTAGGACCACGTCTTTCACAATTTTATGAAAACAAATACAACATTAAATTTAATAATATAACACATTTAATAACATAAATATAAACTATAAGTTGATTACCTGTAGAACCCAAACTGGCCCGAACGTATGATACGATTTCCCATTGCCCAAACGAGATTCACATGTGGGGACTTTTCCCACGTAATTCTACAAGATTTGATATGATAGTGTTCCCCAAGGAAAATTATTCCATTGATCAGGATTTTCGATAAGGACGGATACCCATATATCAATAGTACGGGTCTTATCATAGGCAGCCAACATATAATACAACATTAGTATATTCGCTGCCTTAAGATAATCATCCGGTGTTTGCAAATTTGAAGTCCTAAAATCTTCATATAGTTTGTATAGCGGTGGACAAATCCCTTTATAATTACGGTCTATAAAGCCATCTTCTGGAACTTTATGATCAGGGTGGTTCGGATCAAAGTCAGATCCACCAAAATGTAGCCCACTAACCAAAGCAAACTCAACCGGTGAGAAACGAATATTTCGGGAACCCACGCGGAACCAAATATCATACCAAGGAACCCCAGGAATCAACACCTCATGGGTGATCAAAGCAAGCAGTGCCTTACGACTATTAGACCCTACGCTTAATCGCAATAAATCACCAAAGCAACCAGATCTAAATACGTCTAATTTATTACCAACACCCCCTAATACCTTAATTATATCATCAATTATATCTTGTCTATAGTAGTAATTCAACACACATTTAGATCCCTTACAAGATTCTCTCTTCCATAACCAATTACGCTACAAAACAAATACAAAGAACGTATATGTGAAATTGTGGAACAAATCAATCGCAATCATTATTAAGATCAAGACCCAACAAATCGGGATCCATGGAAGTATTAGTTGCAACCGATTGAATTTCAAGGTCTAATTTCAAGCCTAATTTCGTCAAATTTTGGGAAACTCACCTGGAAATCGGGATCCATGGAATTACACCTTGAAATTCGCCCGCCTCCGTCCGCCTCTGTGCCTCCGTCCGCCGCCTCCCGCCGCCGCCGTCCGCTACGTCCGCCTCTGCGCCTCCGTCCGCCCGCCTGCCCGCCTCCGTCCGCCTCTGCGCCTCCGTCCACCAAGCACCTCCTCGCCTCCGCAAAAACAAATCGCCCGCCCCGCCTCCGCGCCTCCGCCCGCATCTCTGTGCCTCCGTCCGCCGCCTCTTTCCCCCTCTGAAATCAATCTCCGATGCCGGCTCCGCCTCTTTTCCCCTCAAGTCGAAAATTGGAGGATGAGAAAAATGATTCACGATTATTTGCACTCGGTACTAAACAATTATTATACCTTAACAATTATTTCAATTTTTCATTTAACTATTGTATCTTACCGATTACACTAAATGATTATGTCTTACCGATTACTTATAAATTCTTTTCGAATTTGTGAATATATAATTCGTCAAAAGTAAATAATATGGGCCCACACTACTTAAAAAAAATAAAAATTAAAATATCGGCTAGAAAACTTACATTTTTATCTGCCCGACTAGATAACTTATCTAATTTTTCCTATCGGCTAGATAAAAAGTTCTCTCTTAAATTTATATAATCTAATTATGTATAATAACGAAATCTTAGCGTCAATAATATTATTTGAATTAATTATAATAAATATAGTAAAATTTGAAACGACTGTGTAAGACAAAATCAAACCCGTCATCAAGAAACAATCACCACTTGATATTACATTTAATGGACTGGTATATATATATATATATACAGTTTATAATACTAAAGCAAATCGGAACACACCTAACACACAATTCACAACAATAAATAAATTTATTATCAAAGTAAAAATAATAAATAAACCCTTGGGGCTTTGGCTAACAGTAAGAATCTTCGCACAATTTCCTCCTTTTTTTCGAGTCTCCCCACGGACTCCTTGTCGAAACATAAATGGAGTAGAGAAAGCCATTTCTTTTCTTTTCGCGCCCTTTCTTTGAGATTTTCGCACAATTTTTCAGAGATTCTCCCGCTGCTTCACCTGTGCGAATACCGGCCGTTCCGAGAGTCCGTTTTTCTCCTATACTTATTAACAGTTGGGCGCTATTTTTGTCGGTGTAATCTGGAATTGCTGAAACTAAATCGACCCCGTGTTCTGCTATGGATTTCGAGCAAAAGTTATCCTCAATCGAGGTACTTCTTACTTGATTTTGCTATTAAGGAGTTACTTGCTTAAATTTGAATCAAGTATTGATTATGTTGAATTTGGTTAGGGCGCACAAGTGCTTATGGTGGGAGCCGGCGGCATCGGGTGCGAGTTGTTGAAAACCCTCGCGCTATCAGGGTTCCAAGATATCCATATCGTGAGTATAATTTCTCGCATTCAATTTCTTGAAGTGCAATTTCGAGTGACTTTTAGTTATTTGATGGTCAGGGAGTTCTAGGGTTTTCCAATTAGGATTTAGGAAGGTGCTTATTTGGTTGGAGGTATTGCTATGCAGATAATTACTTTTGGAAATCCTATCTGGGACCCGTGTTTGCTTAGGCTATTGTGAGCCTCGGCTGATGCGATGGGCATTCCGGATTGTTTTCCACAAGAGTAGGAATTTGGGAAGTATAGGATGCTTTTGAATAAGGGAGATGGGGTATGTAGATTTGAGTAAAAATAATTTTGTTTTTGGATTGAATTATTTTTAAGTGTTAATGAGTTATGTCTGGTGCCTCAGTTTTTTGTCACCTTATGTTTAATAACTTAAATGCCTTTGCGAAGCTTGGTAATTCTACGACGTGGCACTTGTCCTCAGACGTACACCTGATTAAAGTAGCTGCTGGGTCAGGAAAACTATTTAGAATTTGTTTGTTTATTTTAATGTCCACGGAGGAAGGTTCTGTGGGGTCAGGAAAGTTATGTAGATACTATTATCATTGTGAATCCGGCATCATATAATTCCTTTTTGCTGAAGTCTGAAATTTGATTTAGAAGATTAGCACTTAAGTTTTTATTTATTTATGCATAATTGAGTTGTATAATGATGAATGATTCTAGTGTTGCTTGTCTTGATCAGATTGACATGGATACAATTGAAGTTAGCAACTTAAATAGGCAGTTCTTATTTCGACAATCGCATGTTGGGCAGTCGAAAGCCAAAGTGAGTAGATTATTCAACCTCTTTAATGCTGGCTGCTGTTACGCTCTGACCAGTTTCCTGATATAATCTAGATGCATGTTGATCCAGGTTGCTCGTGATGCAATATTGAAATTTCGGCCCAACAGCAACATCAAATCATACCATGCAAATGTGAAAGATCCCGATTTCAATGTTGATTTCTTTAAGCAGTTCAATGTTGTTCTGAATGGGCTTGATAATTTGGATGCGAGACGGCATGTGAACCGACTCTGCTTGGCAGCTGGTGTGCCGTTGGTTGAAAGTGGGACCACTGGCTTCCTGGGACAGGTTGTGTTTCTTTGTAAGAAAATTCGTACATGCATTTCTATCTACTTTGCGCTTAGGTTTCCTTCTTATATTCTCCAACATCTGCACAGTTTTAGGCATTTCTAAATTGTTGCATTTCTTTCTACTTGCTGGAAGCAGGTTACTGTTCACGTGAAGGGTAGAACAGAATGCTATGAATGTCATCCTAAGCCAGCTCCGAAAACTTACCCTGTTTGTACTATTACTAGTACTCCTTCAAAGGTACACAGACTGCTGTACTGCATAGTGCTCTCATGTATAAGGAACTTAGATTATTTTTCTAAAGACTGTCATGCATTTTTTGATTGACTTCATGGACTTTGGTATTGAAACTACAGGGACTCTTTGCTCTGGTATCTTATTCATAATTATTATACATCACTAGTGCTCTTCAATGACTTAATATATCAACTTATCGCGATCGTAGATGTGTTATTTGATTGTTGTTATTCGCTTTTTCAAAATTGCAGTTTGTTCACTGTGTAGTATGGGCGAAAGACTTGCTTTTTGCAAAGTTATTTGGGCCCAAAAATCAGGAAAATGATTTGAATGTCCGTTCTAGTGATGCTTCAAGCTCTTCCGAACAATTTGAAGATGTCTTCGACCACAAGAATGATGAAAACATTGAACAATATGGAAGGAGGATCTTTGATCACGTTTTTGGTTATAATATTGAATTAGCTTTGTCAAATGAAGATACATGGAAAAACCGTAGCAGGCCAAGGCCTATTTATAGCAAAGATATTACTCCAATTGAGTATGTCCACCAGAATGGAAATCAAGGTAGAGATTCGGCCGCCGAAGATCTGTCATCAGTGTCTTTAATGGCAACTCTAGGTCTGAAAAATCCACAGGATGTTTGGAGCTTGAAGGAGAACTCAGCAGTATTTCTTGAGGCTCTAAAATTATTTTTATTGAAACGAGAAAAGGTCTGAAACAATTTCTGAAGATCTATTGTTCTGGGTCATGAAATTCATTGTTTGTGCCTGATATCTATTTTTTTTCATCTTAGGAGATTGGTAACTTGAGTTTTGACAAAGATGATCAGCTGGCTGTAGAATTCGTTACTGCTGCAGCAAATATCAGAGCTTCTTCATTTGGCATCCCCTTGCATAGCCTTTTTGAGACCAAAGGTATTGCTGGCAATATTGTACATGCTGTTGCCACAACAAATGCCGTCATTGCTGGACTGATTGTCATTGAGGCTATTAAGGTGCTGAAGAACAATGTTGAAAACTATAGGTACATCTTCTTTCTACTGCATATGATCCTGTAATAGAAAAGCAGCAAGTTAGTAAGACTCAGCAGGCTTGTTTACGGGCTTCTATTATCTTGTCCAGAGACACCCTTATATGGTCCTTGGCAGAATTAATGATAAAAAACAATACAGTAACTTCAAATAATATGCATAGAATAACTGAAAACTCCATATTACTAAAATGTGAATCTTAATGCAAAGTCACATCTAAGTGAGTAGTATGTTCTTTTGCTTAGCCTATTAATGTTTCATCTAATTGTGTATTCTACTTGCTATTCGCATGTGTAGGATGACTTACTGTCTTGAGCATCCTTCAAAAAAGATGCTACTCATGCCAATTGAGCCATTTGAACCTAACAAGTCGTGTTACGTCTGCTCTGAGGTTTGTTGACTACTCTTGTTTTACCACGTCATCCTCTGCTCATCGTGTTTGGAATTTGGGCTTTGTCTTTACCAAATAGACTACATCAATGAATTAAATGAACTTATTTCTAACACTACGATACATGTCTCTAATCAGACACCATTGACGCTTGAGATTAACACACACCGTTCGAAGCTGAGGGACATTGTTGATATGATTGTGAAAGCAAAACTTGGCATGAACTCACCCCTAATAATGCAAGATTCCACACTTCTTTATGAGGTTGGTGATGATCTAGATGAAGACGAGGTTGCCATCTATGCAGCAAATCTTGAAAAGGTTGATTTATCTTCCTTATTCATCTATTACACAATTTTTCCAAGTCGATTCTTTTTAAATGACGGTTTCCACATCTTCCTTTAGGTGCTATCTGAGCTTCCTTCTCCTGTCCGGGGTGGAACAATTCTTACTGTTGAGGATCTTCAACAAGAGCTTAAATGCAGCATACATATCAAACACAGGTTTCTTGTGCTTTTGCCATCTCTAGTTACCAAAATTTGATCCTTTATATGTTCTAATTTCTTCTTAATCAAACTTTATGTTGTCTTTATTAGAATTTTCACGTAAGCAATGCGATAATTAGAATTTTCTATTATCCTAGGATTTCTTATCACTTTCCTATAATAGACTTTTAACTTCTGATTTCTATAAGTTCTATTCACACAACAAATTTTGCAGGGAGGAATTCGACGATGAGAAGGAACCCGAAGGAATGGTTCTCTCCGGCTGGACACAAGCTCCGGCTTTAGAAAAGAACGGCAAAGCATCTACTGACAATGGGGCAAGCACCTCCGGTGCATCTCAAGCTCCTGTCGCGACTGAAGAAGAAGACGACGACTTGCAAATCATTCCAACGATCACTGGAAAGAAGAGAAAGATATCTGAGGTTGCTGTCGGTGAGGAACCGAAGAATAAGAGAAAGTCAGAGGAGGTTGACAGCAACACCGATGTAGTTATGCTCGACGACAGCAATTATGAGAATAGCACGAAGAAAGGGAAGGCGTAGCAGTAGCAAGTAACTCTCTCGCCCTAACTTAGTAGGTTGGTTACAAAGAGAAGGGCGATTCTTTTGGTGCGTGCAACTTTTTGTTTTTGACTTTTTAGGCACCTTCAATTTTTGGAAGGAGCTTCGGTGGATCATCTTCAGTTTGCCCTCTTCTTATTATTATGTATGCATAAGTCTGAATTAGGTTTTATGCTAACTACTGTAACTATATTTTGGGTACCAAGTAACTTGGAAATTAGGGCTTGTGTTTGTTAATCTTCCACTCTATTTCTGCAGAATTTCACCTGTTTTGCAAAAAAGTTGTTCTCTAATTATATTTCACATATGAAAATGATTAGTACATACTATAATTCAACTAAACATGAAGTCGTGAAAAGGCAAAATACTATAGAAAAGTCCATATGCGGAGGTAAGTTGAATTTTATCCAGAGGTAAAATGGGCCAAATATATTAAAGTCCCGTTTGGAAGAGTTTATCATTAGTTTATTTTAGTTTGTTTTAAAAAATAAGCATTTATGCATGTATTCATTTGGGATGACTTATGAAAACAATTTATTTTAAAAAATAAGTAGTTTTTGATTTATTTTCATTAGCTGGTAGAAATAGATTATGAAAATAAGTTAAAAATAGCTTATGAAAAATAAATCATCATATCAAATCCTTCTGGAATAATTTTTTAAATTATATTTAATTTTTTTCTCTAATTAAGTACTTATACATAAATATATCCAAACGCAACAATTTATTTAATTTAAGTGTTTATATCATAAGTATTTATATGACAACTACTTATATTATAAGTACTTATTTAAACTGTTTTCCCGAGACTTCATGGGTAAGAAGTTGAACTGCCTTCTTCATACTTCATTTTTACACAGAACGAAGTTTCAACCGATTATTTATGAAACAAACGAGAAACGGAGAACGGCAATGAGCGGTGAGAACGACAATGCTGCGCGTCGGAAGGCGGCTATCGTCGACTACCGGAAAAAGCTGCTGAGTCACAAGGAGCTAGAAGGATGAACTGTAGGCCTAGTTTTTCTGCATTTATTTAGCCAGCATTTAGTTAGTTTGATTTCAAGGCGTTGAGGTGCTATGAGTTGTTAGTTTAAGTTGTACTCCCTCATTTCCGTTAAGTGTGTTTCATTTCTTTGTTGCGCATATAGTAAGCCGAGTTGTAAGTTGTGAGAGAAAAGGTGGGTTTTACAAAAAGAAAGTAGTTGGTTATATGTGTAAAAATTATCATTTTTGGAATGAGATGAGATGAACGAGACAAACCGAAAAGAAAAGCGCGTAATAAAATGAATAGGATGGAGAGTTATATGTATTACACTTGTTCCCGTGAAAATGTAATTAGCATATTCTTTTAACCTGTGCTTGATTTGTGGAGAAATTTCGAATGTGTGAATTGATGTTGCATAAGATAATTAACATAGGAACTGATGCTTGCCATCTATGTATATATAATAGCTATTCTTCTTTTTTGGTATACGAGAATATAGTTGGACTCAGCTGCATTAGAGTTCTTTCAGTTAGTTAGAGTAGTAGGCAATAGGAACTATTCTGCTTGGTATCTGCTCTCGTGATCAGTGTTATCAGACTACTTTTATCAGTGGTATAAAAGGTATTGGGAGATGATTCAGTAGTTGATTTGACTGATTCCAAAACCTTATTCTGATTTATAAATCATTCCATTGTAAAAGTTAATACCTTTGTCTTTGAGTGTTTCAGACTCATTAGACTCGCCTTCAACATGATTCCGGTTCAGAAGTTCCGTCTGCTGTTCCACAGTAGACCATCTGCAGCAGTGCCATGGAGTGAAGATTCAGTATGACCGGACTCAGCAGGAACAACATACTAAAAGGTGTTCAGGAGTCAGTAGAACTGGACTCAGCATGAGCAGTTTACTGAACTCAGAGTCTTGGCCCTCAGTAGTGTTGGACTCAATAGGAGCAACATACTGAACCTTTCGGTCAGACTCAGCAACAACTTGTCAGTTGTTTTAACTGACAGTGGACTTCAAAGTCATTTTAGTAGAGTTGTTCAAGGTCGTACATCTGAAAAAAGTCAGCTTCAGTATGAACCTTGAAGTCTGAATAAGTCTCAACTATCTTATGTACATCGACCAATGACAAGTAGCCATCTAACAAAGTCTCCGACAAAAGCTGCAAGTCAACCACTTTCTTGTAAAGAAAGAGGACTCTCCAGAATTCAAAAAAGAGCCGTTTGCTACCTATGTAGAGTGGCACGTGGGCAGTTCGTCTCCAACGGATCTATTCACAACTCACGTCTATAAATAGTGGCAAGGTCGAAATCGCACAAGTCGCATTACATGATTATACAAGCGACCTATCAAGGGAACTCAAGCTCATAACGAACTCAAAGCTCTAGAATACTTAGCGAATATTCAAGTGAAGAACACGCACCCAGAGTGATGATTCCTCATTGTTCTTCGCTCTAGAAGTCATTCTCGTTCCCACCCTCTAACCTAAGCTCAACTATAATATCCATAGCTTAGAACCGAAGGAGTTCATTTATTGAACTGTTCTTAAGTGTTAAGAACTCTTTCATAGTTGGAGATACATTCAAACTTTTGTTTGACCCTATAAACTGAGACTTGCTTAGTATAATCACAAGTTACAGTTTGTCCAGCGCACAAACTAACTGAGACTAACTCAGTATAATGAAATAGTGTCCTGCTTTGTTCAGGATCAGTGGACGTAGGATCTTGCGTATCCGAACCACTTTAAAATTGTTGTGTAGTTAAACTGTTGCACTGATAACTGTTCATACTGAAATTATCTTTACAAAATCATACAACAACATTTCAGTAAAAGCTTAATACGTTACACTAATATACTAAAACTGATTTGATAAACAAACGTTTTCAAATAAGCTTAATCGGGCCTACACATTCTGCATGCTACTGAATAGCGGCTGAACGCTACTGAATTTTGACCTTAAGTCAGCTAGCAGAGCTCAACACTCTCAGTCATTCTGTCCACGCGATCAAGAACAACTTGCTTGGTCCACTGAATTCATTTAGTAGACATCTTTCGTAAATCGGACTGTTCGCGTTTGAGTTTGAAAAAGATTTTCAGTTGTATTCACCCCCCTACACCTGAAAGTTTGACTTGGGACCAACAAAAGGAGTGTTTGGTCGAACTAAGTAATTAAAAATGAATTGAAATACATTTGGTCAAAATATTTATACGACAAACGTGGTTGCCGACATACAATTAGGCAAACACTTGTGGCAAACAAGGTCATCTAATGGGACGCTCTCTCATTGGTTGACTATATTTCTTTTCCCAAAGGATAAAATAGGGTATATCTTTTACATACTTTGATAAAAAATTAAAAATGTATCAAAAATTGCTTTTTTTTGTTCTATAAATAGAGACAAATTTTGTTTTAGTTTTCCACTTACTCAAATCCTACCATTTTCTATCTTTTTGTTCTCATTATACAAAATTTACTTCTTCAACTATGGATCAAAACAATTACAATTCTCAAAACTTTCATTACTCCCAAGACTATTATCCTAACTTTGAAGAATTTACCAACGAGCATGAATTCCCACAAGATTCGGGGGTGAGTTCTCAATTTCCACCTAATCATATCCACTTTCAATATCACCAAACTTAACATTCCTCCAAGCTCATTTGAAAATGCCCAAAAATCTTGTAACAATCCATAAAGTCGGAATGTGCAAGAATATATTCCACTAATGTCTGCTCGGTGTTGTATTAGCGGAAATCCAATTGGTGGCACTAACCAATATGCTAATACTTTATGGAAAAAATTCATAAATATTATGAACAAGCTTGAGTTGAAAACCAATTGGGCGAGCAAAGGTCCGTCAAGTCACTTAGCCAACGTTATAAATGCTTGAATAAAAATATTATGAAGTGGATTGACGCATATAAGGAAGCGTACAAGCGTGGAAGAAGCGGAATGTCCTTAGATGATATTAAAAAAGAAAATGAAATTATCTACGGTAGATCTTTGAAAAAGTGATAGTACGAATCCCAAATGGGAGTTGAATTTAGATTCAAGTGTCTTTACACATAAAGATCATCAAAATGAAGACAATGCTGAAGAAAATCGTAGTAGCTCGAAAAGAATCTGGACTGATGAAGATGGTGATCCTCCAACTAAATCCACTCCAGAAACTCCTAGGAGTGAAGATTCAACATTACGTCGTCCTATGAGGAGAGAAAAGACGAAAGCTACTGTGAAAAAGAAATGAAAATTAGTAGCATCACAATCTTTTGTTATCCCGGATGATTTCACTACCGAACTTCGTGTATTGAGAATTTATCGTGAGAAAGAGCTTGAGGCCCGACACCAGGAGAATGTGATACTCCAATAGGAGATTCAAACATGTCAACATGAGATGCAAATGATGGACTGGAGGATGAAAACGATGGCGTGGTCTGCATTGACAATGAAAGTGGTGTTAACTCCAAAAGAAGAATTGCTGAAATCCACTACAAAATTTCTAGCTTTTACCGACAGAATTGCCGACGGAAAAAAAAATACGGGTCATCTTACCGACAAAAAACGATTCAAGTAATTTACTGACGGAATAGCGACGGATTTACGTAGTCGGTTCCGTCGGCAATAACGGAAATAAATTTTTTTTCCAAATTATTGTTGACAGAATATTCTGTCGGCAATATTTTCCAATTTTTTTAAATATAATAGGTTTTTACCGACGGAAACACCCGTCGACATTTCATTAATATATTATCGACGGAAAAATCCGTTGGTAATCCGTCGGCAAGCCCTAAGTATATGAAATCGGACAGAAGCTATTTCGTTCCGAAATTTGCCAGCCCCAACTCGTTACTCCGCCACCTTCCCCCCTACGCCGCCGCCGCCGATTAAGCACCCGAGATCCCTTCGGTACGCCGCTGCTGGCTGCACCGCCGCCGCCTGCAGCCCGTCGGCCCTCCCCCTCTCCATTCTCGGCGCCAGCAATCGAAGCCCCTCGGCCCTCCCCCTTGCTGCCGTAAACAAGGTCAGTTGCATTCTTTGTGACTATGCTTTGTTATGTGTTTACAAATTGCAAATTGCAAAATTCATCGGTTAGATTACAAAATTCTTTGTTTGTATTGGATATTTATGGAGGTCTTGTGGTCAGCTATTATGAATTGGATTTCATGGGTTTGTGAAAAATAGTCATAGATAGTAATTTGTGGGAACGACTATATCTCTTTATTGTGAATTTGATTTGAATCAAGTTCTTTTGATTCAAGTTCTTTTGATGATTTGAATCATATTCTCATGCACAATCCTGTAAGAGGTGACAAATTAGCCCCCAAAAGTAATTATAAGATCATCGAAAAATGTACAAGATTTTAAACAAACAAACAAAAAGTGTAGAAGCAAAGAAAACAACCACAACTACATTGATCATTTATTCTTTCAATTTAGTAAAACAGAGTCATTATTCCAGCAATAAGAGTCATTATTCCAGCAATATATATGTCAACATTCTTAACTCATCAAAAAAACCTTTTACCTCGGTACCGAATGTCAAACAACTTCAGAAACTAATGAAACATTTAATTCAAACAAATGGTTTTAGTTTTTACCCTATAGCCATAACATCTATAAATTGTTGTATTAATCTAGTTACATTCTATTCAATTATGATTTCAAATAATGAATCGTTCGTGGATGTATACAAGGTGGGCAGTAGACGGTTCATTGAATCATCAAATTGTGAATGACATTGAGGATTTCATTGATTGGGCAAGTAGCCAGACAGCTTTTACGGACGGGGAAAAAATTAGATGTCTGTGTAAAAATTGTAAGAATAAGCTATTTTTGACTACACAAGTTGTAAGAGAGCATGTATATATGAGGGGATTCGTTAAAAACTATAAGGTTTGATCATCTCATGGGGAAAAACACGTAATCCTTTAAGAACAAGCTACGGGAAATGTGTAGAATGACATGTCGACCTCCTATCAGAAGATGGTAACAGATCATGCTGAGCCGAATTATAATGATGCGGATATTGAGGAGCCGCCAAATAATGAAATAAGCAAGATCTATGAAATGTTGCAAGCAGCCGACACGGAGTTGTGGCTTGGTTGTGAGACCTGCTCACAATTGTCTGTAGCAGTTCTTAGCTTGTTATGTTCTACAGGAACGCAATCTAAATAATTTGCAACAATATTTTGTTTTTGTTGGTCCCGAGAGCACGTTTAGGTGTAGAGGGGGGGTGAATACACCTGAAACCGATTTTCTCAACTTAAACACGAACAGTCCTTTTCAGGATGATATCGTACTGAATGAATTCAGCAGACCAGATAGCTGTTCTGAATCGTGTTTGGCAGAGTGACTGACTCTACTGAGATCTGCTAGCTGACTGAGAGTCAGAATTAAGTATCTTGCAGATAGAGTTCAGTGGTGCGGAATAGTGTAGGCCCAATTCAGTTGAGTTGAAAAACGTTTTTAATCAAACAGTTTCAATAGATTAGTGTGATCTTTTAAAGTTGCTGAAACTCAGTTGAATGATTTTAAAAGATAGTTTTCAGTATGAACAGTAAAATCAATGCAACAGTAAAGAGAAACACAAACGAGAGACACAGAGATTTTTAAAGTGGTTCGGACATAAAAATCCTACGTCCACTGTCCCGAAAGATCAGGAGGCTATGTATTATACTGAGGTAGTCTCAGTCGGCTTGTACACTGGACAAAGCCGCGTCTTGGAATTTATACTGAGCAAGTCTCAGTTTACACGGTTATCAAACTAAAGTGTTTGAAAAACTCTCCAACTATGAAGGAGTCCTTTTACAATAAGGATTAGTTCAAATATGAACTCCTTCGTCTAAGCTATGGATATATTCTTTTGAGCTTAGGTTAGAGGGATAGGGAACGAGAAGGTAGCTTCTAGAACGACGAACAGCTGAATATAGCTTTGAGTTCGTGTAACGTCGTTTGGATACTAGAGGCTTGTTTTGATCGGTTCAGCTTGGTTCCCTAAGAGCTAGAGTGTAGTCTTTCGCCGAAGATATAATCTTCGATTCGAACTTCTTGCGGAAGACTTAGGCTTTTCGGTTGTGCTCGTTTGAATGCTCTGCGTTCTTGTTTTGTTTTTCGTTCTTTCTTTCGCGCATTCGCATATGCTTCAAAATTTGATTTATCCCTCTATTTATAGAGAAGAGATTAGGATAGATCCGTTGGAGACGATGATCCTTTGTCTCTATATTTTAGGTAGCTAACAGCTCTTTTGAAGTAGAGTAACAGTGTCCTTTTCCTCTTTTTCTGGAAAGTTGTTGACTTGCAGCTTTAGTAGGTGTAGGACAGGTGTCTGCTTGTCATTTGCCGAGGTTCAGAAAGTGGTTGAGACAGAACAGACTTCAAGGCAAACTGAAGCTGACTTCTCACTTCCTCGTATTTGACTATGCTGATTGTCTTTCAAAAGATCTGACAGTTCATAAGACTGTCTGGCCGTTGCTGAGTCTGATCCCTGATTCAGTAGTGACTCTGCTACTGAGTTGACTCTACTGAAGATCAGCTCTGAGTACAGTGAACTACTCCTGCTGAGTTCAGTTTCACTGACTCCTTTCAGTATACTGCTCCTGCTGAGTCCAGTATTGCTGAGTCTTCTACTTCTGGTGCTGAGGCTGATAAGCTACTGAATGCCTGAACCAGAGCAGAGTGTCTGCTGAGTCTGAAACCTCAGAGACAAAAACAGATTACAAAGTAATGGTTCACCAAACAATAGAGGGTTTTGGGATCTTCAATTCTTCAGACTAATTCAGAGCACAAGGCTACTGAGTATATGTCAGTACAGAAGACAGAATCATTTCCCACTATACGCAACACTGTTGAGGATAGAATCATCACCCAACAGTTTTCCTAATTAGCTTGTTATGTTCTTAGGTTTCATCCCTTTATTGCAATGAGATGAATCCTTACATACAGGATTTAGCAAAAGGCCCATTAGCAGCGGTTTATACGTAACCTGTATATGTTGTGAACAGATATAAGTTTCATACTTTATCACATGGTGTAGGAAAATCCACGATGAATAGAAGAGTTTGTATACAAGGGCAACATTATGGTTTCGATGCACTTGATTATTATGGTCAGTTGGTAGAGATATGTGAAGTTGAGTACCCGGGTTTACCAATCAAACGAACCATGTTGTTCAAGTACTTATGGTTTGACCCGACCTCGAGAGGGACTTATGTACATCCACAATACAAGTTGGTTTCTATCGATCAAACAAAACCACTGCGAAACTATGAACCATTTGTCATGGAATCACAAGCTCATCAAGTGTATTACTACTCATATCCTAGTGTGAACAAATCTAGGAAGACGCGGTTGGAAGTATGTAGAGTCAAACCGAGATTTAAGATAGAACTGCCAACTTAATCTTCATTAGATGAAGCATTTCAAGAGGATGGCATATTAAACCAGCCAGTACAGAGCGACGCAACACAATGAGCTGATATAACATTAACTCATCTACATGAAATAGTAGAACTCGATGAGGAAGATGTTGATGAAAGAGATAATGATGAAGAAGCACATGCTGTGACCTCAGAAGAGGAGGACTTTATGACTAGTAATACTTACACGTTTTAAAAGATAGATTTAAACGAAATATTTAGAACTATACTTGATTATGATCTTATTATTGTTGGACAATTAAGGAATATTCGTTGTTTATGACAGGCACATTGCGCCTCCAAGAGGTCGTGGCGGTAGAACTATATCAGCACCTGCTGGGCATGGAGCCACCCCATCATCGTCTGGGCATGGGGGCAGTCCCCCACCGACAGGGTCCATGATTGCTAGTCCTTCTACCGACTCTTACTTAGTGGATAGCCACCGCATTTTGAGATTTCAGCAGAGGGGCATGTAGTTATTGCTTTTATCTTTTTAAATATATCAACTATAACTTGGCTAAATCATTTTTCAATAATAGGCGATTTCTTCAACCATCTGGATTGGCTAACACAATCGTTGAGTGTTTCAAGAAGATTCATAACCCGACTGGGTTCACTTGGAAGCTGACGCCTCCTGAAGTTAAGGAGCAGTATTTTGAGGAATTTAAGGTTAGTTTTTTTTTAAAGTTCACAATCCTATAATTTAACATTCACATGCTGCTAACATGTATCTCGATGTAAATTGCAAAAGCACTTCCGCTGGCCTGTTGAGTTGGACCAGGCCGTCTACCACATGTGGCACAAGAAGGCGTCCAAGAGGTTCAATGATTGGCACTTCGAAATGAAGAAGGGGCGCCTTAGAAAGCCAGACTACATCAACACAGAGAGGTGGGAAGCCCTAAATGAATACTGGATGCAGCCAGAGGTTATCACTTATCAGCAAGTCGGAGAGTGCTTCCCAATGCTGGAGATCAGAGCCAGAGCCGGACGCCGGGATGAGCAAGCATAAAGGAGGGTCCCGGTCAGCCCTACAGTACTCTCAATCTACGGTAAGTCCCATTTTTAATAAGTTTTTAGTTGAAAAGTCTTTGTTTTCACACAATTTTGTTTATGCATGTGATGAATAGGCTTTCGAGAGGGGATGCTCCTTAGAGTCCACCGCGTTCGACACTTTCCAGAGTCTCCATGACAAAGGTGGAGACTTCTTGAACATGAAGGCGGCGAGACTTCATCTAAGCACCCAATTACAATATATAGAATTATTCTAGAGTTGTTAGTTTGACTTTGTTCAACTTTTATGTTGCATTAGGCGGAGGTTGAGCGGATTGCTGCTGAAGAAGGCCCCAACGCGGATAAAAACGCAATTTATCTGCGGCTGGAAGGGGTTCGGGACAAGAGGCAGCGGTTGTACGGTCTCGGGGAGGAAGCGAATAGTTTCATGAACACCACCACCCGTTCTTCTACTTCTTCACTTGGGCCATCCCAGAACAACCTCGAGATTTTACGCCGGCTGGAGGAGTAGTCAACAACTAGGAGGGACCTTCAGCAGCAGATGGCTCTCATGCATGAGAAGATGGAGCAGATAACGACGATGATGTGTTCCTCTAGCCGACAAGACCATTCTAACGACAACCAATCTCTTCCTCCCGCCTCTTTATGATTTACTTATGTGTATATATCAGTTTTAAATGAATATTATTCCATATTTTGAGTTTAGATTTGATATCTATGTGCTCGGTTGGCTGGTAAAAATATTATTATTGATACAGGTTGTCGAGAACTGGATACGAAAAAATTAAAAAAAAAATATTTAAAAAATCATTGAGATTACCGACGGAAATCAGTCGGTAGTACAAGATGATTACCGATGAATAATTCCCTCGGTAATATCACCGATGGAATAAATGCGTCGGTAAACGGTCGGTGACTTCTCTCCGACATAATGTCCGGCAACATTCTCCAGACGGAATATTCCGTCGGTAAACCTTACCCATAGAATAATTATGTCGGAGAAGTTTACTGCCTAAGCCTGACCCGACGCCACTATTTTGTCGGCACGTCTTTTACTGACGTAAAATAACGGTTTCTGACGGAATTTTCCGTCGGTAATCCGTAAAATTCTTGTTGTGATTGCGTCTGATGGCAGAATTATTTTTCGATTGAAAACGAACCCTATCTGCGTATTATTTTAATTGTGGTGTAGTTTAACTTTAAGTCATTGTTGTCGTACTTTATATTGTTTATTTAACTTTCCGTCATTATGATTTATGTAATAAGTTTCTGATTATTAAGTAGATTATGCAAGTGTGAACCAGTCTTGTTACCAAACTGCAATTTGAAGTCAATATTTCACAACAATGTTTGATTAATCAAATAAATTAAAATGTCAAATTCTCATCCCATAGACTCCTATATATTCAAAAAATCCATGAATCTATACCAGCAGTGAAGATTATTTGGTGCATGTGAAAAGATGTTAAAATTACGAAAATCTCATTACGATTTTGGTGAGATTATACAAACAATGAAGATTATTTGTAGACTATAGAAATGTGACAAAAAAAAATTTATTTAGAGCAAAC
Organism: Lavandula angustifolia; assembly: GCA_028984105.1. Taxonomy (NCBI): domain Eukaryota; kingdom Viridiplantae; phylum Streptophyta; class Magnoliopsida; order Lamiales; family Lamiaceae; genus Lavandula; species Lavandula angustifolia. The sequence goes on along the minus strand of CM054813.1, from coordinate 23,414,637 downwards.
TATTTGTTCAACGTAGAGTGGTCAGTTCTTGAGGTGAGAATTGATGAAAAAATTAATGAAGTAAAAAAGAAATTTAGGTGACAAACTATTTGTTTCTATCTTTACAAAAGATGGTTTCTTTGTGTAGTCCATCAAACATTGATTGATGTAGCAAAAAAAAGAATGGTCATTACAAATTAATGCCAGAAGCCACTATTGAAGCATTCAACAAATCAATAATTGTAAACAATTACTGTTATATCACTTATTGGTGTAGCAGAAAAATGAATGGTCATTATCAATTGATGCCAGAAGCCACTATTGAAGCATTCAACAAATCAATAATTGTAAACAATTACTGTTATATCACTTATTGGTGTAGCAGAAAAATGAATAATCATTATTAATTGATGTCAGAAGCTTCGTCGAAGCATTCAACAAATTAATAATTGCTTAGAATTATTGTTCTATCACTATAAGTACTAGACAATAGAAACTTAACAAATATCATTATTACCTTTTCAGAAAATTTCCTCTTTTAAATAAAAAAATGGTGTCAAGTTTTAATTGGGCTATTTCAAATCTCATCGATTATGATGATTGGACAACGAAATAAGCTTTGGAAAGATCAGTGGATGGGTTGTGTATCATGTAATGAGGATCCTAGAAGTTCTCCCTTCTGTCTAATGTGTATTAAATAAAACACACTTCTTTTTGGATACTAGTGAAAGTTAAAGCCAGTAGTGGCCCCCAGATATGTAGTTGGATGCCGCAGTAAAGTGGACAAAGGATTAACTAACAGAAGGCACCAGGGTAGTGCTTGATATGACAACGCTGACAATCGTGCGAGCTCTTTCCCGCCAACATCTATATTTCTTGATTAACTAGATGATTTGATCATTAAGTCATACTTGGCTTAAATTGTTTTATTGATTTAGTTTTTTTGCGTACTTCTTTAAGGATGAGATTGATGCCATTGGTAGACGCCGTTCAGTGAGAGAAAAAGTGCTGACCGTGAAATCCAGAGGATCCTTATGGAGTTATTAAACCAACTTGATGGATTTGATCAGCTTGGAAATGTCTTTGTTTGCTAATTGCTATCATTGTTAACTATGCAAACCGTTAGTTTTATGAGCATCATTTAGTGATCTGGAATGGCTTACTCATAAATGTTACTGCAGGTTAAAATGATAATGGCAACTACCTGGATCCTGCACTTCGTCCTAGTCGCTTAGACAGGGAAATAGAAATATCGCTGCCCAATGAACAATCAAGAATTGAAATTAATTATGTGCAAGAATGTACATTTCAAACACCAAAAAATGCAAAAATGTATATAACATTCCTAAACTGCAAAAATATACATTTATGTTATTTTAAACCTATAAAGTACCCAACACACTAGCTTCCTGAAACTATAAGTATCAATACTCTCTCTTCTCCTACTTTTTGCAGTAAAAGTGATGAGTTGGTTCAAACTTTAATGTAGGTGCATGGTTCGGGTTACGTAACATGCATGTATTACAGAAGTTTTTCATTTTATTTTTCCCTGCTTTAAGAAAAAGCAGGTCTCGAAGTGCATAAATAGAGAGTTAGCTACCCCGAAAAACTTTCTGAAATTCAAAAATTCGAAAAGAGAGAATTATTTTTTCCGTCCGTCAAATGAAAATTCGTGGCCCAGATACGTGAAGCACATAGAAGAGAAAGAAAGAAAGAAAAAAACAAGAAAATATGGAATGTAAGTGAAGTGGAGAGAGCTAGCTACCCTTAAATTCTACAACAACTCGAAGTTAAATGATCCAAATAAGAAACCACCACCTAGAGAGAGAGAGAAAAAGAAAAAAAATAATAGTTAGCATTTACGATTAAGAAAAGGTCAAACCAAAGAAAAACCCGACACACTCCATGCATATGCAACATAACATGCAAAGCTTTGTTCACTTTGTTTTCTTTGACTTGCTTTGCGTTTTATCAGTACCTTTTCCAGAACCTTCTCCAACAATGACCAAAGTCACATGTAGAAAGTAGAGTTGCAAAACGGGTGTGCCTATATATAATAGGTTAGGAATCCGATTATTTTCCTATTGAATGGTCTTTTCATCACATGCATCACATAAGAGTAGCAAGCTAAATAAATAGCAGTGATATAGTCCTTTCATAAAAGAGAAATCAAAGAGAGCGAGAGAGTGAGAGAGAGCAAGAGAGAGCGAAAAAAGCAAGAGAGAGCGAGAGATCGAGGGTGGAGGGAGTTCCGTCGTTTTTCAAGAAACAATCTTTAAATTACGGTAACCCTAATCCTAACCCTAATCCACAATTAATCTCTATCTCAAATATTCTTGTCATAATTTTTGCATGATTTTAGAAACATCTTTAGCATCTAAATCTCCCTGCAAATATGTATAGAATCCTCCAATTTCTTTTATAATTAATATTAATATATATGAATAAAAACGAACATTTTTCGGAGATATTTCCTTTTTTAATTCTTTCCAGATGTCCAGCTGGATACACGTGATTGCAAAAAAATGAATTTGACTACTTTTTAGTCTTACTTTTGGGAGTGATTGAATTACTCATAGTTTGGAAGAAATAAGTGGAGAGGGAACTTAGGTATTTTTGATATGGATAAAATGTGGTTTCTTCTAATAATGAAAATTATCTTAATAATTAAACGTCACAAACTCGAATTTTGAAAAACGAGTCATTTATTTATATTATGTGAATGATTTTCGCTTTAATTACTTGCATATTTATCGAACATAAGTTATATAAGATCTAAATCTATATCAATATTTTCGGTTATTAATTTTATTTCTACCTTTTCAATATTTCATCATAATTTCGTATCAATATTTCATACAAATATTCATTTCAATTTTGATATAGAGGAGAGAGAGAGAGAGAGAGAGAGAGAGAGAGAGAGAGAGAGAGAGAGAGAGAGGTCGATAAATAATACAGGATGCAAAATCTTCAAATGAGATACGAGAAAGAGAGAGAGAGAGAGATATCAAGCTGCATGTTATACTCATTTTCGTCTAAAAAAGAACCAAGAAATCAATCAAATCTACTAAAAAGCAATCAAATCTCCTCATTTTCGTCTACCATGCAATATCATGTGAAAGTTGTGAGAAAACCTAAACCACAAAAATCGTGTTCTGTTATGGACTGAGAAGAGGAGGGTGAAAGTAGGGAATATATTCTTATTCTTATTCCTGCAAAAAGTAAGGGTGTGGTTTGGGTAGATAATTGAAGAGAAAGTGATAAGGACAAACTTATGATATAGGTCTAAGAGAGAGAGAGAGAGAGAGATGGTGAAGTTGAAGTTGAAGTGGATAAACATGCGTTTAATTGAATTTTATGAATTTCGTACTATAATTATTCAGTTTATAGAGAAAGAATCAGTACAATTTTCGTATTCAAGAACCCTAGCAACTTGGGCAGCTTCACATTATAAACACGTTTCCTTATACAGATAAATATGTATTAGTTATATAAATTTACGAGAATGGGTGTTGATACAATAGTTTCATAGTTTGAGAAAATTTTAGTAGATCTCGAGTTCGAGCTCTGTTCGCCTCATATAACCATATTTCTGATCTTTTATTTTGTTTGATCCTTCAGTCTAAAGGTTCGAGCCTTATTAGGCACAACTGAATATTTTTTTCCTTCTTTATTTCTGTCAACCTTATTTTTGCCAACCCTTTGCATTTTTATTAGTAGGGTTGAGGTCATGGGTTTGAGGCTTATCAACAGCAAAACTCGTTTTTTTTTTTTTTTTTTTTTTTATGACAATTGAATATTTTTTCATTCTTTATTTCCATCAACCTTATTTTCGCCAACCCTTTGCATTTTTCTCTGTAGGGTTGAGGTCATGGGTTCGAGTCTTATCAATAGCAAAGTCATTTTTTTTTGGTGCAATAGGGTTCAGTTACATGAATTTACGCATGAGAATTACTTTCATCATTCCCGAGGCAAGTAAGCAAAACATGGAGAAGAAAGCAAGACACACCTCCAACATACACTCTGAAAAGTACTCTGCACACATACATTGCACACACATTAGAGGTGAAATAGGTTTAGATATACATTTTCGCAATTAAAAGGCTTCATATATAGTGTACATTTTTTTAGTTGGAAAACTGGCTGAAGTAAGCTAAATAGCAGCATCCTTAAAACCACCACCAGAAGTGTTGATCTTTTCCGTGTATGTTTTCTGACGTATTGCATCTTTCAGGGATTTCTTCTACTTTTATATATCAGTTCAGTTTATCTAATTTGAAAGGTGAATGCTTTAGGAAACATAACATTAACAACATGCACGATTGTAAGTAGTTTTTACTTAGTTGTGGCTTCCATTTTCTTATTTCTCTGAGTTGGTTATGGTTAAAAACTTTTGCAGGTTGTAAGGAAACTCAACGAAGCGAAAAAGCTGGAGTCAAGTGCTCTCTCACTACTGATTTCGGGAAAGATAGGAGCCAAACTATGATGAGACAATTTGTTCATTCTCTTTCTTATGTCGAACAAAATGCTTGAAAGTCCAACTCTTCGATTATGTAAAATTGGTTGAATTCCAGAATTAACAGCCAAAGGAGGATAATTAAAAAAAAAAAAACTTAAAAATGATATTAAAGCGAAAAATGTGCACATAGTTAAATAAGGACTAGTTTAAATTATCACAAAGTTAAACTGGTAAAGGGATAATAAAGACAAAGTAAAGGGACCTATTACATAAATTAGCTATACAACACAATGCTGCAACACTTGGCTGGATCTTAATCTTTTACAGTATCCATGATGGACATATATTTCCCGTCTTATTGTGCGAATTAGCGTCTTCCTCTCTGAAGGTAATAACTGCAAGCGGTATATAACTAGCTCCGCCATTGCAATGTCTCTAGAGCTTCTTGATGAACTCTCTTGTCTCCAGCCGCTACTACATTAAAGCCTGTGAAGCGCAGAGATAAGAGACTTAGATTATCCAGTATAACTATCACACATAGAATTACAGAACTGATAATTATCAACATCATACTAGGAGCATGTGCTTTAGAAGAAGCCTCCCAATAAAGTTGATGTCCGCTCCAATCTGTTATAACTCCACCGGCGCCTTCAATCACAGGTATCAGGGAAAGGAAATCGTATGGCTGGGAATAGGTTGAGAACAGAGTCAGTATAATATGATGAGCATAAAACTACAGCAATTCGATCACATGTAAGGCAAAAAGTGATATCAGTCACAAGATCATATCTTTGTCATTGAAGGCTATGGTTGATCTAGACCTACAACATTTAAGATAATAGATGAACTAAAGCAAATGAAGAATAATTGAAGGTCACGGAACAGCATATCATCGAAAATTAATGCAATACAGGAAGGATGCTAAAAGAATACATGATTAGAAGTTTATCTAATGGAATAAAAAATGAAGATTCCACCTTAAGGCCTGACTCGATCACGAGATCCACAAAACCTGAGGCCAACAAGGCATAGGCATAACAATCACACCCGTAAAGTGGCACTTTGACCTGAACACGCAAAAGAAATTAGACATCAGAAATAAGGGGAACCTAGCAAGGCACGTGTCTTGCATGAAAAGTGAAGAAGGAAGATCAAATAGTTCTTCCAAGAAAAATCTTGAAAATATTGTAAAGGTGTCCATGCGCAACCAAAAAGTAGCAAGAACACATGTTAAAACTGCACCAAATAGAACTGAGCATACCTTACTTCTAACCCGAGCAAATGCCACCTCAGCATCCCCACTAAATAAATGAGGGCTAGTTGTATACCTGAAACAGAACCAACCACCCATCACCAACTTAACAACTAACAAGCAAGGAGAATGGAAAAGGGAGAGAATAAAAGCTTAATATGTCATGGACAAACAGCTATGAGCGAAAAACTCTATAGTGATTATATAAATTCATTTCTGAAGATTTGCACAAGATAAGAAGTTTCTCCAAAAGACAGTAAACATACAGGTATGCTTTTGACAGTTGCGCACAATTGCGGGTCGATATTTCCTGCCCATTCAAAGTAGTTCCCTTCCCAGTTATTCCAATCCATCTTTCTTTCAAGATGGGTTGATCAATAATGCCAAGAATCTGGTATAACACAAAGAAAAACTTGAATAGTCATTTGAATTATAAAGCAAAATAGGAAAGCCAAAGAAGCAGAACATAGTTCCTTCCATAGCCTTCCTGAACATATTAAATAGCAGGAAATCCTTACCGGTTTACCCTTATGGAGTAAAGCAATTAATGTTCCAAACAAGGGTTTGCCTGCAATAGTATTACAACGATTACACACCTAGCCAGCGAAGCTTTGGATTTATCAAGAAGGAACAAGGATTATGTTATATATACCAGTGATGAAACTTTTTGTGCCGTCTATAGGATCCAATACCCAAACAAAGTCAGCAAAATCTTCTTTGTACCTCCATCCATTCTCCTCTCCGAAACTGGAATTTGGATAATCGTTTTAATATGGCTCAGAAGTAACACAAGCTAAACGAAAATGAAAATGTAATGCATCTTCTGCTACTTTTCCATAAAAAGATCCTTCTTATGGTGACATAAGAATTCATCTCTCTAGACAAGAAAGTGTTTATGTGCCCAAATCTATCGAGTAAATGCATGCATCATCTTCTTTTCATGTCACAACAGTACATTCATCCACAATTATTCCAAGAGGAGGACAAAATTAAGGATACAATCAGCAAAATATGATTACAACAACTGAATAGAAGAGAACCAGCAGACTGGCATTCATGCGCAAGCAAAAAATATGACCGACTTATCAATGAGAAACAAAGAAATCATAGTTAATCAACTTCATTATCTTCAACAAAAATAATACTAACATTGCATGCGAAGGAAGATTCTCCTGTATAATCTTCACCATGGACTCCTCCGCCGCCTTATCAGCAATCGTCACAGGGCCTAATTACAGCTCATTAACTCAAAATAATCCAGACTACTGAAGAACACAACCAAAAGAGAGAGAGAGAGAAAATACTGACTCAAATCCTCTTTATCGAGAATGTCGAAGCTCTTGCGGAAATAGCGGCGGATGACTTCGCCGGCAGCGTCGGCTAGCTGATTCCCGACGTCAGTGAAGCGGTCGAGGTCATAATCGTCCGTTCCTAGGGCAATGGCTTGGCTGCTACCGCCGTGACCATTAGAGAGAGAATAACGAGCAGAATCCATTCGAAATGAATTCGATCGAATTGAACAGAAACTCAGAGCTAACTTCGGACGATTCCGGCCGGAGAGATGTCGAGGAAATGCAGGCAGAGAAGGAGAGGAATCAGAGGAGATTTCGCCGCTATTTAGAGAGCGAAAGTTGGAGTGAGAATTGGCGACGACCTGGAGAGATTGCATCTGCATTGCTGGGATTTATGGGCGGGAGAAGTGAGAGAAAGTTTTCCACGCAACGAGGGCTATGTGATGTAATTGTAAAGCTGTTGGCTGCGTTGGTACAGAGTTGGGGGTGGAGTGGAGAGTAGACGTGTTCTCCACCGTCAGATTAGTGGGGTCTCTTCAGATGATGCAACCACAGATGGAAGCAACCTTTTTTGTTATGCAGAAATTAAAAAATCACTTCTTTTTTCTAAAATTAGCAATAACCTAATAATTCCCTCAAATAAATAATAACGTACAGAGAAAAATAAAAACGAGAATAAAGAATTTTGTGAATATTTAAAAAATAAAATTGCAGTAACTTTTATAAATATTGCATCACCCCCACCATCAAATATCCAATTGAATTGACAGTGGTTAATTACATGAATTTCCACTCCGGGGATTTCATCACTAGACTTTATAGAAATCTTTCTAGCATCTGATGACAGCTTCCGCAACTTTACATGATCACCTATCATGCTGGAACTGAAAATATTATAGGGGTGTTTTCTAAAAGAGACATTGGCTAAACTAGCCAATCCTACTAAAATAAATATAAAAATATTCAAATATTATAACTATGTTTACAATTTAATCAAAATTATTAAATTAACCCCACTTTATACTTATTTAGCTATTTTTGTGCAAGTGGAGGCTATGGCCTATGGTGCCTAAGGTTGGGTGGCGGCTGCTCTATACTTTTTTAATTTTTAATTTTTTTAATTATTTTTTAAGACAAACTTGACAAATAAAAGAGAAAAAGGTAAGGATAATTCGGTCATATTGGCTAGATTGTAAACTAAATTTTAATGAATGGGTATGTTTGTTTTATTTTAATTGAATTTGGTTATTTTCATATATTACCACTTTCTAAAATACCCAAATATGTATAAAAAGGGCAAATTTAAGGCAAATTTACTCAATCCTCATATTTGCTACACAAAATATCTAACTTTACTTAAATATTTTCACTTTTCGGACTTGTCAGCCTGTCAAATTCATTATTTTGCTTCATTTCGTACGTAAATGATTGAATCGGGTATCTGAAGCATACAACAGAATCCCGCTCGAGTCCCGCTCGTATCCCGCTCCAGTCCCGCTCATGCTGCCGAATCCCGCTTGGTAGTCCCGCTTGGGCAACCGTTTCCTGCTCGAGCTGTGACTTGGCAGGGAGCCGAATTCCGCTCGGGAAATCCCGCTCCACCTGCCAAGTCCCGCTCGGCTTTTTGACTGGCAGGGAGCAGATTCCTGCTCGCGGAATCCCGCTCGGCCGCTCAGTCCCGCTCAGCTTTTTTGACTTGGCACACCGAGCAGAATCCCGCTCACAGAGTCCCGTTCGCCCCTTTGTAGTCCCGCTCGATCCATTCCTAGTCCCGTTCGTCCCATTCATAGTCTCTATCATGAAATTTTCTCTATTAATACCGTGATTGAAGTCTAAATTCGAACACACTCAATCCTCTTTCATTTCATTTTCAACTATAATTTCATCCTATAAAAATGGAAAGTTGGTATAATATTATTGTTCATTTTAACGGGCAATTTAACAATTTGTCCGAGTATGTTGGCAGTGAAGTTAGAGTTGTCTGCATTCCTTGGAATAGTGTTTATATCCCGATTTTACGACAGTTCATTCAATACAATCTCAATCCCTTTTCACTTTCGTCAAATTATGAAATTTATTACACATGCGTTTCTCGTCATGGTATTACGCTTAGGTCCATTCTCGCGACCGATATGGACCTACTTCGTCTTTGTAATACATAAATTAAGTCGACTTTATTTCTTGAGCATTCCAATGTTCAATATTATCATACACCCGATGTTGTTGAACAATTTGATTCAAGGTTCAATTTTCAAGATCAAACGGGTGGTAGCAATCGGGTTGAGAATTTTCGCGAACATGAAACCTTTGTTCGCGAAGAGGATGCCCATGTTGTGTCCGACAGTGATGAAGAAAATAATTTGGATAGTTCATCCGACGAAGAATACGATGAGGTGCCTGGTTCGTTAAATAAATGTACGTTTACCGACTTCGCGGTATGGATCCAACGAGAAGGTGGTGTGAATCAACTGATATCTATGCTCATGCCGGACAATCGTGTCTTTCCAAGCAATGAAATAATATATGGTAGCGGCGAAGAAGTAAGTGATGGTTTACTTCCACTTGTTCCTCTCGATGCATCGGACTCACCTATGGTTTGAGATCTGGATCACGTTGTGGACTATCCACTCCGTGAAGGTGCGACATTTTGGGAGAAAGCGACTTTATTTGCTGTTGTTGCACTTCGGCACATGGAACAGTGTCTCAATTTCAGGGTGGCTCGTTCTGACACTGGTCGAATTGAGTATAAATGTAGAAGGAGTCGCGATTGCCCATTTTTTCTACGGGCATCGTTTCGCAGAGATGTGTTGTGGATTGTAAACTACTTGCATGCCGAACACACATGTAATCGAGATTTTTCGCAGACTGGTCCAAGGAGGGTGCGTGCAAAGGCGCTCGCAGCTTATGTTGCTCGGCGAATGCGCCGTTAAAAATCCGTCCTAAAACCGAAAGAAATTATGGCAACTATCTAGGGGGAATTCGGCTTTCAAGCAAGCTACAGTATAGCTTTACGATCCCGCAATTGTGCTGTGGCGATGATTTTTGGTGGACACTCAGATTCGTTCAAGATGCTTCCTCGTTACTTCTACTTATTGAAAACAACGAATCCAGGTACAATGATTGATCTTGAAGTCGATTCAGATGGTCGTTTCCAATAATTATTCGTTGCTTTTAATGTTTCTCATGGCTCGTGGGTATTTAACCTCCGAGATTTGATTGTGGTCGAAGCGAACTTACTTGAAAGGAAGGAATAAAGACGTGTTATTTGTAGCTGCTACGATAGATGACAACGACCAAATATTTCCACTAATCTTTGGTGTGAGTCCAGTTGAGAATGATTACTCTAGGACGTGGTTCATGTATCGGCTGAAAGAAGCATATACGACGTCAAGCCATTTAATGATCATCTCCAATCAACACCGCAGCATAGCTAACGTGGTAGAGGCTGTTTATCCGGAAGCAGCCCATGACACTTGTTACTATCATCTCCAGAATAAGATTACACGATATGGTAAGACGTTGGTCAAGTTGTATCATGATGCTGCCTATGCATATACGATGTAACACCCCAATTTAAAAAAAAAACACTGTATCTTTTTTGTAAAGAAGCATCAATAATCATTTAGGAAAAAAAACCTGGTAGGAAATTTATTTATTCAAATCCAAATGTAGCTTCAAAATAAAACTTAAGCAACGGAAATATAAATAAGATGAGGTTTTATCTAAAAGTAAAGTAAGAAGAAATAATCTTTAAAAGTAAAGTACGAGTGCGTCATTCGATCTTCCACACGCCTCCGTGCTCATTTTCCTGAAATGATTAGTGAGGGATGAGTATACATAGTACACTCAATGTGGGACATATGCTATGATTATCCAAACTGATATAACCGCGTGACAAATGTAATAAATCACATCATAAATGACGTTATCACAAAGGCAACCTATGACATCACCACAAAGGCGGAAAATGATAAGTTGTGCACAACCGTGAGGTTAAAATGAAGGATAATTATAAAGTCAATCAACAACATATAAAATGTTAAAATGAAGGATGACTAAATAATAAATCCAAGAACACTCACAAGAGGTTAATATGAATGATAACTAGATAGCCAATCCAAGAACATATGAAATGTTAAAATGAAGGATGACCACTAGTTAATCCAAGAACCATCTTATAATGAATATGAAATAATACTTGTCGACAATCACATCAATAAGGATAATCATAAATCAACAGCATAAGTAAGAGTCCACACACCTTGATTCCATTGTGTAAATGACTCTTAGTGAATGGAAGAGTGTAAGATGAAGAACTTGTGAATGTTTGGAGAAGATAAGAAGAAAGAAAGAAAGAAGAAGAAGAAGAAGAAGAAGAAGAAGAAGAAGAAGAAGAAGAAGAAGAAGAAGAAGAAGAAGATGATGAAGATGAAGATGAAGAAGTTGAAGAAGACATTTGGTTTTTTTTTTTTTTAATAAATGGAAAAGGGAGACCAAACGCCCCAAATTGAGGACGAAAAGTCAAAAGAAATCAAAAGTAAAAAGAAAAGAAAATGTTTTGTCTCCCACCAAAATAAAATAATTGGGATGTTACAATCTCCCCTACTTAAAAAGAATTTTCGTCCTCGAAAATTGCTTAGCTTAAAAACATGAATGCATGTACTTTCATGAAAAATGATGTTTTTTTTTCAAAATCGTGCAGTATATGAATTTTTAAAACTTTGCATGACTTGAAAACTTTACTTACCTCGCCGGCACGATGTTGTGGTAGTGATGATGGTCAATTTCTTGCATAACATGAAACAAGTCTACAGGAAAGTAGACCTGCTCTGATACCAACTTGTGTTGGTCCGGAGACGAGAGTCAGGTGTAGAGGGGGGGGGGAAACCAGAGCACAGTTCTTTTTCTCAAACGCGAAGGACAACTGAGCTGTAGGTTGCAACTGATGAACAGTGTCAAATAGTAACCTTCGATCGCGGGTTAGAAGTGTGCCAACTACTGAGTTCTCTTACTGACTTTTGTCAGTACTTGAAACTCAGTCGGAGACGTCGTGCGGATAAGAGTGTGGGGCCCGAAGATTCGTCTCAGTTTGAAAACGTGAATTCGCAAGTTAAAGTATTTTGGCTAGTGCGCTTTGAAAATACGTTTTATGTAAGAGGTGATTTTGCAATCAGTTTGTATGCAATGCAATAAAACAATAAACAACACAAGCGATTTTTAACGTGGTTCGGATACGCAAGATCCTACATCCACGGTCCTGCTGAACAGGAGGTCTTGTTGATTTATCTGAGCAAGCCTCAGCAAGGTATCTGTGCACTGGAGAGACCCTTCTAAGTTATAGTCCTTAGCGACTTTTACAAATCAAACCGAAGTTTGAAGGGGAGGGGATTATCTCCAACTAGGAAGGAGTTCTTACAATAAGAACAATCACTAAAGGTGAACTCCTTCGAGAGTCTAAGCTATGAATATGAACGTTGAGCTTAGCTAGAGAGGAGGGATCTAAAGAACTCTGAGAGAAGAACTAATGATATTCTATTGGGCAAGTTCTTCACTGGATTGATCTTGAATGCGCTAGAGTTGTTTGAAAGCTTGAGCGTTTTCCCTTGATATCCCGTACGTGGAGCTCGGATTTTCTTCTTTATTTATAGTCGTGAAATAGGCATATGTCCGTTGGAGAAGACGATGCCACGTGTCACAAACTTCCAAAGAAAACGGCCATAAATTCGAATTGTTGCAGCAGAGTTGTTGATACTGTACATGAGAGCAGCTTTAGTTGGTCAGAACAGATATAGCGTTGATGGCTTCTCATTGGTCAAGGTTTGTGGTAGGTGAGATTGTGTTAGACATCGGAGTTGACTCTCCCTAATCCTCGTATGGTCTTCTGCTGACTTTCGAAAAGACTTTTAACAACTGGGTCATTTCCTGTCGGATATAGTAGACTTGAAGCAGTCTCTGTCTTCTTCGTCTGAGTCGGCTGACAAGAGATATTCTCTTGAGTATGGTCAGCTGATGATTGCGAAGGTACTGAGCTTGCATAGGGTTCTTCTGTTGATGTCTGTCAGCTGATAAGATGTCTTCTACTGAGGCGAAGATCAGCTGATGACTTAAGAACGCAAGCTCTTACACTGATGACGTGGGGTTCTGGAAAGTAACTTCGACAGAAGATCAATCCAACATTTTACCCCGTACAGGACATAGACACAAAGATAAACAAATCAAAAACAGTCTAGCCTATACATCAGCTATTCCTGTCGATACTATACTACTGATATCAGCTGGGTTTTGGGATCTTCAATTTCATAGTGAAAACTACGATTTCCCCCAATATTCTTTTACCCGATAACATGCTGAGTATCTTCTACTGACTCATAACCCAACAACTTGTAACACCCCAATTTTAAAAAAAACACTGTATCTTTTTTGTAAAGAAGCACCAATAATCATTTAGGAAAAAAAAACCTGGTAGGAAATTTATTTATTCAAATCCAAATGTAGCTTCAAAATAAAACTTAAGCAGCGGAGATATAAATAAGATGAGGTTTTATCCAAAAGTAAAGTAAGAAGAAATAATCTTTAAAAGTAAAGTACGAGTGCGTCATTCGATCTTCCACACGCCTCCGTGCTCATTTTCCTGAAATGATTAGTGAGGGATGAGTATACATAGTACACTCAATGTGGGACATATGCTATGATTATCCAAACTGATATAACCGCGTGACAAATGTAATAAATCACATCATAAATGACGTTACCACAAAGGCAACCTATGACATCACCACAAAGGCGGAAAATGATAAGTTGTGCACAACCGTGAGGTTAAAATGAAGGATAATTATAAAGTCAATCCACAACATATAAAATGTTAAAATGAAGGATGACTAAATAATAAATCCAAGAACACTCACAAGAGGTTAATATGAAGGATAACTAGATAGTCAATCCAAGAACATATGAAATGTTAAAATGAAGGATGACCACTAGTTAATCCAAGAACCATCTTATAATGACTATGAAATAATACTTGTCGACAATCACATCAATAAGGATAATCATAAATCAACAGCATAAGTAAGAGTCCACACACCTTGATTCCATTGTGTAAATGACTCCTTGTGAATGGAAGAGTGTAAGATGAAGAACTCGTGAATGTTTGGAGAAGATAAGAAGAAAGAAAGAAGAAGAAGAAGAAGAAGAAGAAGAAGAAGAAGAAGAAGATGAAGACGTTGAAGAAGACATTTGGTTATTTTTTTTTCTTATAAATGGAAAAGGGAGACCAAACGCCCCAAATTGAAGACGAAAAGTCAAAAGAAATCAAAAGTAAAAAGAAAAGAAAATGTTTTGTCTCCCACCAAAATAAAATAATTGGGATGTTATAATCTCCCCTATTTAAAAAGAATTTTCGTCCTCAAAAATTGCTTAGCTTAAAAACATGAATGCATGTACTTTCATGAAAAATGATGTTTTTTTTTTTCAAAATCGTGCAGTATATGAATTTTAAAAACTTTGCATGACTTGAAAACTTTACTTACTTCGCCGGCACGATGTTGTGGTAGTGATGATGGTCAATTTCCTGCATAACATGAAACAAGTCTACAGGAAAGTAGATCTGCTCTGATACCAACTTGTAACACCCCAATTTAAAAAAAACACTGTATCTTTTTTGTAAAGAAGCACCAATAATCATTTAGGGAAAAAAACCTGGTAGGAAATTTATTTATTCAAATCCAAATGTAGCTTCAAAATAAAACTTAAGCAACGGAAATATAAATAAGATGAGGTTTTATCCAAAAGTAAAGTAAGAAGAAATAATCTTTAAAAGTAAAGTACGAGTGCGTCATTCGATCTTCCACACGCCTCCGTGCTCATTTTCCTGAAATGATTAGTGAGGGATGAGTATACATAGTACACTCAATGTGGGATATATGCTATGATTATCCAAACTGATATAACCGCGTGACAAATGTAATAAATCACATCATAAATGACGTTACGACAAAGGCAACCTATGACATCCCCACAAAGGCGGAAAGTGATAAGTTGTGCACAACCGTGAGGTTAAAATGAAGGATAATTATAAAGTCAATCTACAACATATAAAATGTTAAAATGAAGGATGACTAAATAATAAATCCAAGAACACTCACAAGAGGTTAATATGAAGGATAACTAGATAGTCAATCCAAGAACATATGAAATGTTAAAATGAAGGATGACCACTAGTTAATCCAAGAACCATCTTATAATGACTATGAAATAATATTTGTCGACAATCACATCAATAAGGATAATCATAAATCAACAAAGATAAGTAAGAGTCCACACACCTTGATTCCATTGTGTAAATGACTCCTTGTGAATGGAAGAGTGTATGATGAAGAACTCGTGAATGTTTGGAGAAGATAAGAAGAAAGAAAGAAAGAAAGAAGAAGAAGAAGAAGAAGAAGAAGAAGAAGAAGAAGGAGAAGATGAAGACGTTGAAGAAGACATTTGTTTTTTTTTTTTATAAATGGAAAAGGGAGACCAAACGCCCCAAATTGAGGACGAAAAGTCAAAAGAAATCAAAAGTAAAAAGAAAAGAAAATGTTTTGTCTCCCACCAAAATAAAATAATTGGGATGTTACATACGACGCATGATTTTGATCGTGCGATGGAAGGGATCCGTCAAGCCTATCCTGAGGCATACGAGAAGTTAATGGATGTCGGACCGAAAAAGTGGGCTAGATCAAAGTCTCCGGTTCACCGGTACAGTCAGCTGACCTCAAACATAGCTGAATCCATCAACTCGAGGCTGCTCACAGCACGACATCTGCCGATATGCTCTATGATCGAGGCAATAGGTCACATGGTGGAACAGTGGTGTGACCAACGTCGAGCAAAAGCCATGGCACGAGATAATGCGCTCACAATTGCTGCAGAGCTAAAGCTAGCCCCGTCAGAGGAACGTTCACATCGCTTTAGTGTTGTGTCCGTGAACGGAGACAAATTCAAGGTTCACGACGGAACATATCAATGGAGAGTTCAAATCAGCCATAAGTGTACGAGCCCCACGGGAATTGGTAAAATGCCCGTAAATCATCCACCAATACCCAAATCTACGTGTCCACCACTCTCGTGTCGCTGTAACCGAGGGCAAAGAAAAATAAGGCTAGAACATTAGCCACCTTCAAATACCCTATCTCATCCAACTCCAATTCTCCACGCTCGAACTTTGTCAGCAATTCTCTGCCCGTTATTGGTGTACAACCATTTAACATGGTGTAAACAGTCGAGGAACGAGGATAATGCTCATGGGGATCAAAATTGCAGGATCCAAACCTTAAACCCGTGATAAGGGCATGATCGAAACAAGATAATCGGAAAGTCATCCCGGACACGAAAAACCACATAACAAAATCATCTTCGTCCCCTTGTATCTCATGACACATCAACATATGCAGAGCTCTGGCCGCATTCCTACCCACCCTCCAATCCATAAAGCCTCAAAAAACAACATTCCTAAACTCCTGCACTACCTCACCATCCCCGATAACTCCTAATTTTTTTTTATAGTTTCAAAAATCTTCAGGTTATATTCTATGTCTATCCTCGGATTCGCATCGAGCATATTAATTCTTTTAAAAACGGACTGCACCGAAAAAATTTAACAATTAAAAAATTTAAAATTAAAAAAAGTAAAATCTCGCTCGGCGAGCGGGATTTTAGACCCCAATCAATCTACACATTTAATTTTGAAACGAAAACCACGATTTTTACCATCGAAATCCAAAAAATCTCAAATCTAATTAAACAAAATTCATGCTCAAATTTGGATGATTCTCATAAAATTCAACTAATTAAACAATATGCTCAAATTTGAATAAAAAAATATGCTCAAAAAATAATTAACATTCACGCCAAATTAACGAATAAAATTCTAGCGGGACTATAGCATTCGAGCGGGACATATGGTTGGCCATTCTCGTGTTTTGGTGTCGAATTCTACTCTAAAATTGCGTTATCGAGCGGGAATCGACGATGGAGAAAAGGAGAGAAAGAGGAGAGAAACTGAAACCAAGTAGCCAAGTGGGATTAAAATCCAGATCTGAAATAAAACTCAAATCCCGCTCGGTCCCCCTCGTAGAGTCCCGCTCGCTGAGCGGGATTTGCAGCAGGATGCAGGGCTATCGGTCAAGCGGGATTCGACTGTTGGTCAAGTGGGATTTAGCTGTCAGCAGGCTAATTTCCGAGCGGGATTTGATTTTATTTGAGCGGGACTGAGCGGGATTTGACTGCAACGAGAGTGAAACTGATTTTTCCGAGCGAGATTTGAGGTATGTGAGCAGAACGTGAACGGGATTCATGTGTTTATATAAGTTCGTTTGTTATTTTTATTTTTTTCTTCAATTAATTCATATCGAATTCCGAAAAACACCTGATATTGATTGGTGTCAATCAACTTTTTTAAAAAATGAGGGTAGTATAAATAAAATTGGGTATTTTGTGTAGCAAATATAAAGATTGATTAAATTTGATTTTTCTTATATGAAATTGGGTAAAAAAATAATCCCACAATAGTTATAACTGTTTTTAATTAAAATAATGCATGATTGACACCATGAAACACAATATTTAAAAAAATACAAAAAATGAAAACATCAAATAAATAAATTATATATCAAATAAATAATTATACTCTCTCCTACCCACAATCTTATTCCATTTTTTTACATGATAATTAAAAAAATTATTGATTGTTTCCCACAATCTTATTACATTTTTTTACATAATAATTAAAAAAAATTATTGATTATTTGTAAAAGTATGGGATCTTTAAGATAAAATATTTTTAATTTATTATTTTAAAAAATGAGACAAAAATTATGATTAATATATATATATATATATATATATATATATATATATATATATATATATATATATATATATATATTTATTAGAATCAAGTTCATAAGTGTGTTAAATTGCCCATACAAGTTGCAATTCAGTTTATTCGCAAAAAACGAATACAAAACACACAAAACGCGACAAATGTATATTAATCAAAATCTAACAAAGAAAATGCAAAAAAAAAAAAAAAGAAGAGCTGCAAACTTGAAGAGTATTACGACCACTAAAGTACAAAGAAAGTATTTGGCCGATGGTGAGGAATATCGGGTATTATTGTTTCCTTGAATGAGTAGTTAGTGATTATGGTGACCGGGCAGCTTCTCCTTGATCTTCTCCATAATACCCTTCTTCTCCTGACCGTGACCGGGCACCGACGACGACATCTTGCTCTCCTGAGTCACCGTAGTAGCCGCCTTATCCTCGTCTTCGTGCTTCCCTACCCCGAACGTCTCCTTTATTTTCTCCTTCAGCCCTTTCTTCTTCTTCCTCCTCCCTCCTTGCCCGTCATCCTCTGACTGCACCGTAAACACACTTGATAAAGGTTATAATCGGAATATCACAATAAATATGGCTTAATTTAGAGATGAACTGACCGAGCCCGAGCTAGAGCTAGAGCTGGAGCTTCTGGAGCGGCGAAGCGGCTCCTGAACATGAACCGGCGGTTCGGGTGGCAGGGTCGTCTCCGCGGTGTGTGTACTTGTAGCCACGCCCTTGATGTGCATGGGGTTGCCGTACTCGTCGGTCAGCTGAACCGGTTTACCGTACTGGTCCGCCAGCTGGATCGGGTTTCCGTACTCGTCGCGCAAATCAGCCATAGATGAAAGAGAAGAAACGGCTATCAAATTAAAGAGTGGTTTAGAATTTCCTAGTGTTCAGAAATCACAATTTCTTTTTTTTTGTCTTCTTTTACTGGCTTTAAGATTTAGGATTTGTATTTTTTGAAGCGTTACGGTTAATTTATACAAAGGGAGGTGAAGACGGTTTGCAGGAAGCATTTTGTGCATGTTTGATGAGGTCTTCACACGTACGGTTTAGCATGAGCCACATAGCTGCCACGTAAGTCAAATAGAGAGGCACGTTATAAACCAATATTGTAGATAGAATACATACCATACATGTCTATCTACTAACTATAATAATTTCTCGTTTTTATACTGAAAAGGTGAACTTACACGTAAATTCTAAGTTTCCAAATTCACAAAGTTACAAATGAACGGCGAATAGTAGTTTGAAGGTGTAGTATCTATGATACTGTAAATCTTAATATTCGAGAATACACAGAGGATACCAGGGAGAGAGACATAAAACAAATTGAAATTATATGATGAAAAACAGAGTCACAAACTGATACTTTTTTCCCCTATCATTTTCCTATTCCTATATCATGATGAATTGGAACTTCACTTAGTATTAAAGACTTGTGTCTGCATTAGCTACCCTATGTTTGCCTTTCTTGATGAAGATGCTCATGACTTTATGACCCAATACTTCATAGTGACTGTCCATTATAGTCTCCAATGGAGGATTTGCTGCACACAAAAGTTAAAGACATCTCAGAACGCACATCATAACACATCGAGTAGTAATGTGTATGACTATCATAACAAATAGGGATGAGGATAAATACCAAAAATTCGGTATTACCATATTTCTTGTACCAAAAACTCAAAACTTGCTACAATACCAAAAACTCGGTATATATATTACTGCATATACCAATGAATACCATGGTATGCCGAAATTCGCAATTCCAGTATATTATGAAAGTACGGTACCCCAGATTTGACACAATACCAGTATGATATCTCAGTATGGCATGAAAAAAAAAACACAGATTACTGTACCGATCTATCCCTAGTAACAGAGCATACATACAGGGAGGCAAAAATTATGCGATATTTATATAATGCAGAAATGTAACATGTTTCTTGTAAGAGATGAAAACTGGGCTTACATCAAAATTCAAGACAAACCTTAGCCCTTGCTAGATCTTGTCCAGAAAAAGCTTCTCCTAGGAGTAGATTGATTCTCAGACACTGATCTACTCATTTTGGAGCCAAAAGAGAAATGCCGTTTCAGAAAAGGCTTCCCTGCTGAGCCCTTCAAGCTAGAACTTGAGCTTATCTTCAGGCCCCTCCCATCAAGTCCACCACTTTTCCGACGATCAAACATACTGAGATCACTGTCAACAACGCGCTTCCTAGATCGTTTTCTTGATTTTGAATCCAGTTCGGCTTTCAAAGCCTTTTCAGACATCTTCACAGCCCGTTTCTCCCCGAAAGCACAAACCGGGCAATCTGGGTCATACTTGTTGATTTCAGGAGTCACAGACTCCAAGCATTCAGCATGGTAAACATGCCCACAGTTTAAAACAGAAACCACGGCAAGTTCATTGGCAGATGTTAATTTTTGACTAGTCCAACCCCATGGGGATCTTTGAGTCAAAATCTTGGTGCAAATACCACAAGTTTGGAGATCAGGACAAAATGATCCTGAACCATGGCAACTGGATCGGGTAATTTTGCCTGATCCTTCACTATCGAAAGACCATCTCTCTCTACGAGTGTTCATGAGGTCAGAGAAGGCGGGCATTGACCAACTATCTGAAGAACCACCATTAGAGCCCCTAGATTCATTACCCCAAGCAGGGGGCATAAACAGAGATGGTTCTTCAGATATGGAGAATGTGGGCGACTTGTACTCTGGGATTCTGCTATCGGATACTTGGCGCAATAACCGATGTCCCGGAGATCGATGATGCCATCTGGAAGGAGTCAAGCTTGGAGGAGGCAGGTGGCTCTGGGATGACAGAGGAGATGCTGACAGAGATGAAACTGAAGGAACTGAAGGGGAGAGCTTTATTGGTGATGGGTATGAAACAGATAACGAGTCTGTTGACTCCTTCACCTGAAGAGCGTATAAAGAAATAAATTAAAGGAAAACTATCTTAAACTCTCCACACTACATAATTGAATTTTCACAAGAAGCAAAGAAGTAAAATGTGAACTTCCAATACTCTTTACATACCTCAATAGCTTGTGACATAGCTTGATCTGCAATGTAATAAATAATTGTGTAAGCATTTGGACATAAGGAAATAAATACAAAGCATTTTCTATTTTATAAGCAAATCAATATTTATCTTGACAAGAGTGTTTTTTTTCTTTTTCCTAAAGGAGCATATTTAATCATCATTACTACAACAGAATAAAGAGGTCATAGCAACTACAACACTCAACTCCTGGAACCATATATGCTTTATCATGTAACATTATAGAATTATGAAACCAGAATGTAAATCTTAAGTCCCATACCTCATACCTCAAAGATACACAACCAGAACTTAACATACACAAACACAACTTAACATAAAGTTTGAAAATGGCAAACCCAGAATACACTCACATATCGCAGGTTCAATAGTTAAACTGTACTCAGTGGTATGAATCGACACAACTACTCCCATATTTCAGCTATTATGAAACAGTATCACAGAACAGCCCAGCCTTAACCTTTCAATATACCTATTTATCCCTGAACTCATATGAAGCCATAATATCCTAAACCCATCATCTTACACCTCCATCTTCTAGTAATTGGAGTTAACTTTTCCTCATTTCAGTTGAGAATGATGGCAATGGTAATCTTAATCAAACCAGTATGAAAGAGCACATTCTACTAATCACACCAGTTAAATTCATTTGCTGCTGGTATAGAGGCCCTTATTGTTCAGTGCATAAGTAGACAAGTTTTTCTCCAACTTTTTCTTAGACCTAGAGAAACTAGAAGTCCAACACAATTGTTTGACATACACTAAGCAGCCATAAACTTATTGTTTGGGTGGCTCCAATCTCATCGCAAATCGAACAAAAGTTCAACAAAGGCTAAGAAAGATCATCTAATTGGGTAACAATATAAGAACCTTTGTTTTCATTGATTTCTCTTAATCCAACAAATAATATGTTTGCAAATATATTACTATTTAAATAACGACTCCTCTAGCTTCAGCACTCAGTTTCCCCTATGAGACCTCCCATTTTCCCCCCATAAACTAGAGGACTTTGTTTATTAAAAACATTAGCTGGTAGGTTCTACCATTGCCTGAAAACTGACCATGTTACATCAGAATCTTAACTTTACCTAATGAGTTGCAGTTAAATTTCTGGTCTATCACATTACATTACATAACCTGGAAATGATATGTAGTATGTGCTCTGGTAGAAAACATTAGGAAGAAATTTCTCTGAATAACTATTTAACATATTTAGAATATTATAGTAGGAAGATATGAACAGCCATTTAGTGACTTACCAGATGATGGAAGTCTTGAAATTCCCCCATTTCCTTCAGATATAGGGGATTTTTGCCACAGAACTGATCGGAAACTATCTATTGGACTACCCTCCTCAGAAGCAAACACAGTTTCAACCGTAGTACCAGATTTAACTTCCATTCTGTCATTGGCACTACCACCATCATGCAACCAAGTTGCATGTGTTTCTTCCCCTGCAACCCGTCCACGATTATCCCATCGAAAGCTCCAGTTTGGTGAATAGCAAGCATGCCTCTGGTAAGATTCACCAGGTGATCCATCTGTGACAGTTCTATCTTTAGCAGCAACACAACAAGCAGCCCCCATCCTTTCTCAGACACAGGCAAAAAAAGGTGATGACGGTCACTTGCCTTTTACATTTATGGCCACAGAAAAGACAGATTTGCATCAACAGTATACTAATTGCCTGCAATAATAAAGTTTCAAAAAAAAGAGAATCAACCAATCAACTCACTTAGAGAAACATGAACACATCTACTAACTACTAGCTTTAGGCAACATATATGGATGAACTTATGACAATTTTCACAAATCAGTTTACAACTTGCATAATATGAATATCACTATTGAATACGTGTGATCATACTAAAGCAAGAATAAAGCTATAATCACTTTACAACATGCCTTTTCCCACTTAAATTTCTCACAAACTGCACTTTGCTGATATTAGATGATTTCCGGATTCAAAAAGCCTTATTTCAAGAGCAATGACCTCAACAAAATAAACGTATCAATCAACAACTAAGTTAACAATCAACTAAACTAGTACCAGACTACACTTTCCAATCTACTCCAACTAATTTCATACCTCAAAAAACTGTGAAGCAGCTACTTTAGACAAATTACATAAACGAATACCGGAATCCAAAATAAATAGAACGTTTAAGCTTTATATTGAGTACGCAAACGTGTATACACACTGACGCTGGAGTTTTAAGAGCTATTTTTGGAGAAGACTCGCAAAAACCCTAAAAATACGAAGGTCAGAGACTGCTGAGGTCAGAGATCCGAAACTCTTTCCTAAAAACAACTGAAATCCAATTCAAAATTGTTTACCATTCAATTAACTATTTCCAATCCACAAAAAAACAATTTTCATCTCCAACTAACATAATTCTCACGACGAAACCAAAATAAAAATACAAATGAAAAATCCGAAACAGATCATAAATAATTAACCCGCATAAAGTAAACAAACTTACGTGATCGAACGGTGCCCTTTCACCACCCACGAACCCTAGAACAAAAAAGAGGAGAAAGAAAAAGACTATATTCGGAGTATGTCGAAAGTCAGTAATATATAAATGGCAGCAAGTATGTATGGGATTTGTGTGTTTGTAGTGAGATAAATACGTGGAAAGTAGAGAGAGAAAAAGTAAGTGCTCTGATTCTACTTCTTCAACAACAGGGCTATTATTCAGGAAGGCAAAGGCAGAGACGGACATTTGTTTGACGGCGTTAGTTGGCGCCTGGTGCCGCGGTCATCGTTTCAGACAAGCTAACGGAGCGCTAGTTGGAGGTTCCATTTGAACGCCGTCAATTCCTTAAATATAAAACTAACGTTTTGGGCTTACCGTAAGCAACTTGGGCATTGGTTTTTATATTTTCTATTTTATGCTCACTATTTTTTTTTGGAACAATATGTTTGAATTGATAAATCTCGTGAAGATGTAATTGAGAAATCAATATATATTAATGTGACCTTAAACATTCTTAGTATCATTTGAAAAATAAATGAAGATGCAAGTAATTTCTATTAAATGTATAGTTTGTTTTTATTTAATTTCAAAAATCTAATTATATGTACTCCATGTAAAAATATGATTTTTCTTCATTACTATCGTAAATATACAAAGCAATTGAAAGATTTCAAGTTCAAATATTATCAATTAATAATAGATCGAATCTACCACATAAAATCTTACACTCATGAAATAAGTATCTCAATTTTTTTCATATAAGCAAAATATTACAGTTGCTAAGCATTGTCATCATTATATATTTTATAAGATGTACGATTAAAGGAGAAAAAAAATCAGATAGAAATTTATTTAATTCTCACTTTAAATAATTGCTTATGATTTTTTTTTCTCATTGTAAAAAAATAAATCTCGTGGTGTTCCTCGTCCTTTTTAAATCAACAGTCAACCATTGAAATATACGTGAATGGTTATGGATTGATTTATTCCAAACTTTTGACAAATTGCAATTGCAACACATGCCTTGCTACATAAAAATAAAATGAAATCTTAATGACGAAATCATAATTGTTTTTTAGATAAATACAAGAAAATATTTCAAAAGATATATTCCCAATGAACAATCACTGTCAATCTTTGTATCTTCTTACATACATACTGCAGAAACAATTAAAAACAATGAGAGGAGTTAATTGTAAATTCGTGGAATTGATTCCATGGTCCTAATAAAGTGGGCTTGTAAAAAGAGGGGCCCATTTTTTTCATTTGTGGCCCGTATTGTTGGAAATTTCGGCCCGACTAGTTGAGGCAGCATTATAGGAAAACTGTCTGAAAAGGGACAAATAAAAGGACTAATTATTAATTAAAGCAAAAAAAAGAGTGTTTGTGTTGGAAGCAGATCATTCGCACTGTCTCTCTTAAAATTGATTTTCGTCATATTTGGATTTGTTGATAAGAGGTGATGCCAAAGGGAAGGATGTGTAAGAAAAGCACTGGCTTTACTTTGGCTGACTAGACAGTAGTCAATCTGTAGATAGTGATGCTGGAAAATCTGCATTTAAATACAGTATAGATGAGTTTCTGTGAGTGAGAAATAGCTTCTTGAAGTTTGTTGCACAAAGTGGTGGAGATAATGTATCTTTGAATTTGAAAGGAATTCTCAATTGATGGTCATGATTGTCTTCATTGATGGCCATGATTGTCTCCATTGAAGGTCATGATTGTCTTTATTGATGGTCATGATTGTCTACATTGATAGTCATGATTGCGTAATCGCTATTATGGTGATTGAATGACATTTAATCCTCTAAGGTGGTGTAGTCCCTATAAATAGGAGTGGAGAAATCATTTCATACACACTACAAGCATTATTCATCATCTCATCTTCTAAAGCATTAGTTCTAAGTTCAAAGCTTGCTCCTCGCCATTCGTCTAGTTCACGGAGCTTGTTATATTGCGGTCTTTGCCTATAACAAGATGAAAGTCATTTCATCTTTGGGGAGATCACGCCTAAACCGAGAGCACTACCGGGGCGTTTATCTCTTGTGGATAGAGAACTTTTCTCGACTCAGCTTGATATTTTGTTATTGTTTTAGTTCTTATTCAAGTTGTATTTGTCATTTCCTATTTACGTGTTTTGTTAATTGTTTTCGACAGATTTCACTTATCTTATTTTCTAAAAATCGCAAGAGATAAATCGACCTTGTTGCCGGGAACAAAAACCGAAACTTAAACCTACCTTAGTTTGAAAATGGCGTCTTCATCCGCTACATCATCCTCCACCGGAGTCCCTTTTCCCGCGGTCACTTCCGTCGGCATCTCCGCTGCCGGATTTGGTGGACCACCTTCATTTTCGTTCGTGGCTTCTTCAACATCAAGTGCCACATTGCCATCATCCAACATGGCCGCCATCTCCACCTTGGCCGCCATGTCATCCGCTACTAATGACCGGATTGTGAACAATCTACGTGATGCAATTCATGCATTTATGTCGTCTTCGGCGACACCGTTTATCCCTTTTGGGACGTTGAACCACCTTGGAGGGGTGGGGGGCTCGACCCCAACTTTACCGGTGCCGTTGCACTCTTCGAGAGCATTGCTCGCCGAGAAGCCACCACAAATTTGGTGGGGCCGACTTCAAACGTTGGCAACAAATGATGTTGTTTTATTTAACAACACTAGGATTTGGAAACATCATCAATGAAGATGGTCCCGCACCTCCAAGTGCAAATGAGGAGAACATGCAAGTCTCCATTGCCTACGAAAATTGGCGCGCTTCCGACTATTTGTGTAAATTTTTTTTGTTAAGTGATCTAGTGGATAGCTTGTATAGTGTATATGCAAACATAAAGACCTCAAAAGAAATATGAGAGACACTAGACAAAAAAATATTGTAAAGTGATGCGAGTACAAAGAAATTTATTGTAACCCGATTTTCGGACTACAAGATGGTGGATTCCCACCCATCATGGACCAAGTGCAAGAATTCCAACTAATTGTGCACGAGGTTCATGCTTCGAAGGGATGTTATCGCCCGACACTTTTACCGTGGCGGCCATGATCGAGAAGCTCCCTCTAAGTTGGAAGGACTTCAAAAGCTACCTCAAGCACAAGCGAAAGGAGATGTCGGTTGAAGACTTGACTGTAAAGCTTCGCATCGAGGCTGATGTCCGAGTTCAAGACGTAAAGTCCAAAGTCCCGATGGACCCAAGGGTCAACTTGTTGGAGAAAAGTGGTGACTCTAACAAACGAGGGCATCCCAACGGCAAAGACCATGCAAAAGGTAAAGGTCAAACTAGAAGTTTAACGAAGATTGCTACAATTGTGGGAAAGCGGGTCACATGTCCAAGGACTGTCGAAAGCCCAAGAAGAAGAAGGCGAGACAAGCCAACTTGTTGGAAAAGGACCTCACTTTAGAGGACCTAGCGGCCGTGATCACGTAAGAGGCAAATATTGTCGAGAATCCGGCCTTTGGTTCGTCGACACTGCTGCAACCGCACATATGTGTGGTGATAGAAGTCGCTTCAAGAAATACCGTCCCTGTCAAGGGAGGAAGCTGAACATGGGGAACCAAGCGTCTTCTGACGTAGTTGGAGTTAGAACCGTCGTGCTGAGGATGACTTTTGGCAAATAATTAATTTTGACTGAAGTGCTTCATGTTCCGGATATTCGGAAGAACCTTGTGTCGGGTTCCGTACTAGTCAAACGTGATTTTAGACTAGTGTTTGAAGCTGATAGGATTATCTTATCAAAGTTTGGTGCATTCCTTGGTAAGGGGTATCTTACGATAGGCTTTTTAAGCTCAATGTAGCAAAGACTTCGCCAAGTGCCCAAGAATGAAGGAAATAATAATAATGATTCTGCTTCTTCTTACTTGACCGAGTGCTCCGATTTATGGCAATGTAGATTAGGACATGTTAATCTAACTGTGATAAAACGTCTAGCTAATCTCGATTTACTAAGGGTAAATGAGTTTAATGAAAATAAAAGATGCGAAGTATGTGTAAAAGCAAAAATGGTTAAACCGCCATTTCATTCGGTAGAAACGAGCATTAAGCCTCTTGAACTTATTCACACAGATGTGTGTGATTTGAAGTTTGTGCAAACAAGAGGTGGTAAAAAGTATTTCATCACGTTTATTGACGATTGCACACGTTATTGTTGTCTTTATCTTCTAAGAAGTAAAGATGAGGCAATTGAAGCTTTTAAAAGTTTCAAAGTGGAAGCCGAAAATCAACTAGATTGTCGGATTAAAAATGTTTGAAGTGATAGAGGGGGAGAATATGTAGCTCCATTTGAAGAGTTGTGTAAATCAAGTGGTATTATTCATCAAACCACTGCCCCCTATTCGCCACAATCTAACGGCATTGCTGAAAGGAAAAATTGAACACTTAAGGAGATGATGAATGCTTTGTTAATTAGTTCGGGGCTACCCCAGAACATGTGGGAGGAAGTTGTTTTAACAGCTAACTCCTTACTGAACAAGATTCCCCTTAAAGGTAAGGAGATAACTCCTTACGAGATGTGGAAAGGAAGGAAACCTTCCTACAAATACCTCTTAAAGTGTGGGTGTGTTTGGCTAAGGTAGAAGTGCCTCTACATAAGCAAGTTACAATCGGACCTAAGACTTCGTCAATTGTGCATTTATCGGATATGCTTTGAATAGTAGTGCCTATCGGTTTATTAGTCATAAGTCGGAAGTTTCTGATATGAATGTGGGAACAACTATTGAATCAAGGAATGCTATTTTCTTTGAGAATATTTATCCATGTAAGGATAATGTTGAATCTAGCTCTAATGCTAGAACGAGAGATGAAGCTACTAGTCTCGAAGCTTGGAAGCGGTTGGAACCAGGTCCACGAAAATGACCCGATCCCGATCTAGAAGCTTTTGAACCGAAAACGTATCACGAGAGCAAGAATTGCTAAGGACTGGTGTCCGGACTATGTGGTGTTCCTCTTAGATGAGGAACCGAGGTCTGTTAATGAAGCTCTTACAAGACCTGGTGGACCACTTTGGAAAGAAGCTGTCCAAACTGAGATTGATTCCATTATGCAAAATCATACGTGGGTGTTAGCAGATTTGCCAGAAGGTTGTAAGCCCTTAGGATGTAAATGGATTCTAAAAAGAAAATATAAGGCTGATGGGTCAATTGATAAATATAAGGCCCATTTAGTTGTAAAGGGTTTTAAGCAAAGGGAAGGGTACGATTTTTTCGATACCTATTCGCCTGTCACGAGAATAACTTCAATCCGCGTGCTGCTTTCGATTGCTGCTTTGCACAATCTTGAAATTCACCAAATGGATGTGAAGACTGCTTTTCTAAATGGAGATTTAGAAGAGGAAATTTATATGGAACAACCTGAAGGTTTTGTGGTACCTGGTCAAGAAAGAAAGGTATGCAAGTTGGTTAAGTCCCAATATGGATTAAAACAAGCCCCTTTACAATGGCATTTGAAGTTTGACGAAGTTATGATGTCAAACGGATTCAAGATAAATGAATGTGACAAATGTGTTTACATAAAGGATACGAATAACGATTTTGTTATTGTATGTCTTTATGTTGATGATATGCTAATTATGGGACGTAACTATCCAAGTGATTAATGAAACCAAGCGCATGTTGAAAAGAAATTTCGACATGAAGGACATGGGAGTGGCTGATGTTATTCTTGGAATAAAAATCTAAAGAACTCCCGAGGGAATTATTCTATCACAGTCTCATTATATTGAGAAAGTGCTTAAGAAGTTCAATACTTATGATGGTTTGCCAAGAAAAGACTCCCTCTAGAAGTTAATGTTCACTTGAGCAAGAATATGGGTGATCATGTTGCTCAAGAGGATTATGCTAGAGTCATTGGTTGTCTTATGTACATCACGAATTGTACGAGACCCGATCTAGCATGTCCGGTGAACAAACTGAGTCACTATACGAGTAATCCGAGTAGAGAGCATTGGAAATCTCTTATAAGAGTTCTGAGGTATTTGAAATACACTCTTAACTTTGGGTTGCACTACTCGAGACATCCCCCAGTACTTGAAGGGTACCGTGATGCGAATTGGATATCCGACAATAAATACTCGTTGTCTACTAGTGGTTATGTATTCATTATAGGGGAGGAGTTGTGTCGTGGAGATCCACGAAACAGACGTGCATAGCCCGATCCACCATGGAATCTAAATTTATTGCTTTAGATAAGGCCGATGAGGAGGCCGAATGACTACGTAATTTTCTTGAAGATATTTCATGTTTAACTAAACCCGTACCACCTGTGATGATTCACTGTGATAGCCAAGCGGCTATTAGTAGGGTCAAGAGTGGGTTGTATAATGGTAAGTCGAGACATATTCGTCGTCGACATAATACCGTAAGACATTTCATCACGAGTGAAGTTATCTCTATAGACTATGTCAAGTCTATAGATAACCTTGCGGACCCGCTTACTAAAAGTTTGCATCGAGATCAAATGTATAAACTGCTAGAGGGAATGGGAGTAAAATCCACAACTTAAGACAATTATAGTGGTTACCCAACCTTGTAGAGTGGATATCCCATAAACTTGGTTCAATGGGAAAACTAAGCTATAAGAGTTCTGTTTGTGTAACAACACTCAAAAAATTATTCTCCGGAAAGAGCAAGTAGAGTGTTGCCGACTGTTATGTGGTGAGGTTAAGTCATAGACTTTTAATGATTCTTGGATACCTCGAGGAGGTGGAGTATGGCGAGATACTCGTATAAGAATCACCTATGTAAGTGAGAAGTGAGGGCCGCTTCTATTTGATACTTATGAATTCAAAGAGGTTGTCCATGGCCGTAAACGAACACAAACGTGAGAACGGACGAAGGTTGAGACTTTATAGTGTTAGTGTTATTGTCTCGGTATACACGATGGAGGAATAGTTCAAAACCTTGTGTTCACTAGTTCGCCGGTATACTCGATAGCACTAACTAAGGATGGTTCAAGGTCACAAGCCACCTACCCTGATGTTTTATTGTCTCTTGAGGACTGAGCTTAGTGTCTACATGTATGCATTTAGGCTATTTCCACTCATGTGGGGGATTGTTGGAAAATCTGCATTTAAATGCAAGGATAGAGGAGTTTCTCAATTCCGATTTTCGTGAGTGAGAAATAGCTTCTCAAAGTTTGTTGCACAAAGTGGTGGAGATAATATATCTTTGAATTTGAAAGGAATTCCCATTGATGGTCATGATTGTCTCTATTGATGGTCATGGTTGTCTCCATTGATAGTCATGATTGTGTAATCGACATTATGGTGATTGAATGACATTTAATTCTCCAAGGTGGTGTAGTAGTCCCTATAAATAGGAGTGGTAGAAATCATTTCATACACACCACAAGCATTATTCATCTCATCTTCTAGCATTAGTTCTAAGTTCAAAGCTCGTTTCTCGTCATTCGTCTAGTTCGCCGGAGCTTGTTATATATGCGGTCGCCTATAACAAGACGAAAGCCGTTTCATCTTTGGGAGATCACGCCTAAACCGAGAGCACTACCGGAGCGTTTATCTCTTGCGGATAGAGAGTTTTTCTCGACTCGGCTTGATATTTTGTTATTATTTTAGTTCTTATTCAAGTTGTATTTGTCATTTCCTATTTACGTGTTTTATTGATTGTTTTTGGCAGATTTCACTTATCTTATTTTCTAACAAGTGAAATATGAAGGATGAATTTAAGGGAAGTCTTCGACCATAAGAAATTGTCCCCAGATTGTGGAAAGTGGAGAATTTTTGTCTACTTTTTCGATAAGTTATGATTTTACGTGGATTTCGCTCTTATTTTTCTTAAAAGAGAAGATTTTAGTTCTCTATATAGGAGTATTAATTACGTGTCTACTTGTTATGCTTTTATTGAGCATTTTAGTTTATTACTTTGTACTTCCTTCGTCCCACCAATCTTGCAAAATTACCTAAAATAGAAAGAAAATAAGTGGACCACATTCACTTAAACAAGTGGACCCCACTATTTTCTAACTTTACACCACTACTTTATACCTTTACACCCACTACTTTACATTTACACTCACTATCTTAAAATCCGTGTCGAGATCCCAATGTTGCAAGATTGGTGGGATGGAGGGAGTACTAATTAACCATTATCGAATACAAAACATGGCGGATCTGAGGATCCTACAAAATTTTTAGTTTCGTGTATATTTTTTGAAAAAATATTATTTTACCCCTAAATTGTTGGTTTTGTATTGATTCCCTACATCTTAATCTTGGATGCACCCTGAATATAAATATATAAAACAAGCTCATAATTAATATTTCACATATACCATCCTACATATAAGGCTTGAAAGGCCCTGATTACAAAACCCAACATTCATCATACAAATACATAGATGTACACCAGAGAAGGGACTGAATACTATATATTTTATCACACACATTATTTATGATTCATATATTTTATATGATGATGTTGATGAGTGAGTTGGATCAGTTGGGAATGAGTTTGAAAGGGGGCTTAACGAGTGCAGGCGCAGGATCATATCTTCCATAATCATTTGTTTTTACTTTGAGAAGTCTATCGTGGACCTCACTCTCTTCATCATGCCTTAATGCCTCCCACGATTCTCCTTCCTGCCCAATTTTTCACTAATTTATTTAATCCACATATAAGTTATAAACCATGAAGATACATATATATATGTATACACAGTGACAAAGCCAACAATTTTACGAAAGCTAAATGCAAGATACATGAGTCGAACTCAGGTATTATATGAAATCGCAAGTGCTAATTCAGTCTGGACACAGACTTTTTTTTTTGTATTATTTATAACTCATGGAGGGAAAAAAAATTATATATAAAAATTGACACTACTATATCGTCGATCTGTGTAGTTCTATCAGTGCGTACACATAACCTATATGTATTTTAAAATGTTATTTTGTTACGCGATTACATAATTAATATGTATAGTTGACATGTAGTGACATAATAGAATACAAGAGTAGAATTTAGAAAGATACTGAAACAAAACATATAGTATAAATTAATTCTACCCTATTCCGAAAGTTGATTGTCAACGTTTTACACCAGTTGCATTTTTAGGGTAAGTTTCTGTCTCCATTTAATTTGTCAACTGTCCTGAAAAAGCTGACATATCAGTTTCAAGATCAATGAAAAACTACATAAAAACCAGACATCATAAGTCTTCTAATTTGTTACCACACAAACATATTCAAGCAAAGATTATTCTTTTTATGGTTAGCCTAGGGTGATTAGCTCCTACGTTGTTGTTTGCATATTAGAGCACAAGAATGGAGTTTATCCAGTACGCACTTCGATAGTTGCTCCGGTTACCCTCATCATTAAAAAAAAGAAAGAAGATTATTCTTTATTACCTCAGAACTTAAGCTCACTGCATTTGACACCATTGATCTAGGACTATGCACTCGGCCTGCATGAAGACACGAGATACATTATCCATAAGCGCGTTTTTAAAATAGAATACGATACGTAACATCAAAATCAAAATATGAAAGATCAATGTAAGGAATCCATCATCCATGCATGGTAGCTTCTTTTTTAATTAATATCATAACAAAGATAAACATTTATTACCTGCAAAAGAAGTAGGGAAAAGAGCTGCAGAAATGATGAGGAAAAGAAGGCTGATCTTCTTGATAAGAATGGAGCTCATTTTGTTCTTCATCAACAAACTTTTTGAATTTTTTGAAGAAGAGAGGGTTCTCAACTTTTTGGCTGCTCAATATAAAGCAAACCAATAGAAACAGATCAGTGCCCTTAATTTTAAATTATTCCACTACAGCAAATTCAATTTTAAAATAAACAAATGTTTAGGGATTAAATGGAATTGTGTACTAAAGAAGCCAATTCTCAGGCTTTTGAGATTTAAAAATTGAGAAAAGACCCATAAAGTTGAGGGGCAACATTTTATTGTTGTTGGAGCACTAAGTCTAATTAATTAGTAAGTGGGATACATGCATCATTTAAGTGCTACAGTCATCTTCAATTTAAAAATAATATATAAATACTCATTTGACATATTATCCTTTAGTTTACACATATAAGGTTCAATTAGGTTCTTAATCGAACTCTATGATTGAGTTATTGATGGATAATTCTAGTATAGAAATCCATGCATGTTATGATGCGTGCATTTAATTTCGCATTATTTGGTGTGAATTTATAAATTATGATACTTAAATTCTTTTTCTTTGATGTAGATGGAGAATATTAGTGTCCCAAAATGACATAGTAGTTGAAGTGTTTAGCTTATAGTTGAAAGTCACGAGTTCAAAATCCACTAATACATTTATGTGTAATTTTATAATTACACTAAATCCTAGAGTGGTTGACCTCTCTTATGTAGTTTGCAAATTATTACACAAAAACGAGATTTATCTAATGTGCAGGTGTGTGACTATTGATCCTCCCCTAACATCAAATCTTCCCTTAAATCCTCGTTTTTGTACTTATCCTCCAAATTTCTTAATTCAAATGTAATCTTAAATATATCTGGGGTTACTGCAAATGGGCATAATTTGTAAGAAAATCGATTTTGGAGTGAAATAAAATAAAAGATAGTGTATAGGAAGACATAGGGGTGAGAATGTCATTTGGAGTAAGTAGTTTGTGGACAAATTAGGTAGGGTTAAAAATGGCTTTCGAGGAGTAGTGGGTTTCATTAATCATCCAAAACGACAAATACAATCCACCAAATGCCACTCGAAAAGACAATCGTGGATAATAAAGATTCACTTTTCTAATTAATTAACCATAATTTTATTTATCAGTCACTTCTTTGCTTTTCCTTTTTGAAAAAAAGTGGTGTTAGGAAGTTGGGACAACTCTACTTGAGGATAACTTAGACATAATATTTGACCATAAATTTGCAATACACCAACGTCGAATATATTATATGGACATTTTACTTCTTTTAAACTTTCAGATTATTATACAAAAATTATATTAATTATCTCTGATCGATATAGAAAGAAAGTCTAAATACGACCTAGTAAACTCTCCATTATCTTTGAATTTGAAACTTTTAACAGTTATTGGTCGAGTTCGCTCACCTTTCCTTCGGTAACTAACTTTAGTTTCTTGAAAATAACATAAATTATATGATAAAACGCTTATTAAAATGCATATGGATTGACAGCTAACAAACTAAAGTAGCCTATATTTGTATATTATTGCAACTAATGGAGAAAATTGGAAACCACTATATACAGTAGTACTTCATGTTAGAAAATTTTTCATGTCACAAACCTTTTCTTTTTATGAGGAATCCCTAGCTGTTAATTGTGGTACACATTAATTAGAATTTGTACAACAATTTAATAATTAGAATATACTAGCTAGCTATATATCACAATATACGAATTCATACACATTGATGGATTTTGAATCTATAATTTTTAACCACAAGTTCAACGTGGCTATTAGCTCATCCTAAATAAACCATTTTTCTAATATGCATGCATAAATACATAATGCCAGATATCCTTACCGACATTAAACATAGAATATAACATCCAAATTAATGACAATAAATAATTTGAGACTTTTAAGTTAGTGCACAAATAATTGAAACATAAAGATCTAAAGTGCAATGAAACCCAAGTAGCATCATCTATAATTCTTTTTAATGAATATTATCAATCAAAATAAAGTGGCGAAAGTACAATTTTACGCAACTAACGCATCTCCTAATTGGAATATAATCTTGACCTATTAAAGGGTGAGTGTCTGATTTTACCCTTTCAAATTTAGACCCAAGAATTACATGCTAACATTGGAGCCTAACAATCTGTGGACTCGGAATTAATTTATCACACATTCACATGTTACATTCAGCACATATATATATACACATACATATATATATATATATATATTTATAATCCTCAACACATCTTCAATAACATCGCTTTAAACCTCCCTTCAAAAGCTCCACTTTTTATAAGCTTTAGGCCTCACAAGAACAAGAATTTAAATTTATCACATCACACGATAAATTTAAAAATTCTATAATCCACTGCGCATCTTCGATAACATCACTACTTAGACCATCACTTTAATTAGGTCCTCATCAAGAGGCTCCAAATATCCAAATTCCTTCTAGCTTTAGGCCCATCAATAGCAAGCTTTAAAAAACTCGAATTTCTTTTATAATTATATATACACAAAAAAAAAAAAACCAACTAAGTTTTATAATTAGTTATAGTTCTAACAGATACTTTTTCATTGTTCCAACGCTATTTACTGAATTTGTTTTATAGCTAAAAATCTTATTGTTGGAAAAAAAAAACACACACCCCTACTTATTAAAAATGTTTGATTTGCATCACAACCTATTGAATTAAAGAGATACATTCCCAAGCTAATATGTGTGAACAACTCCTCATCAAAGATTTTAATAATAAAAAAAAGTTAGGGATAAAAGTGGAATAAAGATTTTGGATTTATATTTTACTCCCTCCATCTCATTTATACTGTTTTGTATATTATATTGGATTGTCTAGCTAATAATGTCTCATTTCCACACAAAAGTCAAGTTTCTTAAACTCTGTACCAAAATTCTAAATGACAATTTGAATGGGACGGAGGAAGTACAATTTAATGGGAATTGGCATCCGAACTATTAGAGATTTTTTTTACTTCAAAACGTTCTGTTAAATTGAAGAAACTTGTATATAAGCACACTAGCTGCAATCGAATCTATCACTATGTTTCTAATTCATGCTCTTTTTTCTCGTTCATATGAAGTGAATTGCACCACAATAGAGAGCACGTATGATTGAGGCTGCAACTACTTGCTTTCTATATTGCTCATCCCAAATCAATCTGCCACGAATTTTGATTTTGCTCGTTACATGGCACGGCATAAATAAGACGTTTAAGCTTGTTCTCCATTGAAGCAACTTTAATATAGGGAAGCATCTCATATAAATAGAACAAAAATTCTGGCATTAAAGAATAAAGCATTGTCGTCTTCAAAGATAAATCACCACTCTAAGTGAGTTAGTCATTGACTGTCGAAAACCACCCATAAGTTCTATCAAGATGGGGAATATAAGTATAAGATTATATTCCTTTTTTGTCCCTATGTTTTTTTTATCAAAATATTTGATGGGGGAGTTGTTCGCACATATCAGCATAGGTTACGGGGGTGTCTCTTTAAATTATAAATTGGGGGGGCAAATCGAACATTTTAAATAGGCTGGGGGTGTTTTTGGTTTTTTCCCATTATTGTTTTAAACCCCTAAAAAACTTGAGCAGGCCTGTCTCCTTTCTGATTTATCTTGCAGCTTGCCTTCTTTAATTACTTGGACAACAAAATTGTCTAACTAATGGGCTAAAACCTCGGACCAAATTGTTTTAAAGTGAATTGTTCGAACTGCAGTTGGTCCTAAAACTGGCCCAAACCCAAAATCAGTTTTAATCAATAGCAGGATGAGTGGGTGTTATCAAACAATTGAGAGAGAGAGAGAGAGAGAGAGAGCCCTACTTGATGAACAAATTATTTCTGTAATAAAAAAAAAAGCAACAGAGATTCCAATTCTTAAAATAAATCATAGGATCATCTTATTCATAGCCCTTCCTTTATTCCCCTCTTTATAGACTTTTTATTAATTAAAACATATAGTAATTATTATTTGGATATATGTCTTCTTTATCTTATAGCCCATTAGCCCCTGCTAGTTTGCTACTGATGAAATCTAGCAATCACTAATTAACCGATGAAATTTCGCATACAAAACATGAGTTATTGAGCACAGTTGACCTTCTAGAAAAACTAGGACTAAATGTGCTATTTAACCGGAATTAGAGGACCAAATTTGGAAATTATTAATTGAAAGAATAATGATACAGTACCTACTATATTTCATGAAGGCTAAAATCAAATTGAAAACTAGCGTTTGGCCAAACATGTATTTAGAGGAAAGAGCGTGAAGCAAGTTGCAATTGTTTGGTGGCTCAGAGATAGAGAGATGAAAGAAACCAATTCTCTTTCTTTTGTTTGGTCTAAAATCACGCGACAAATCAATCATATACCGTGGGCCTCCCTCCTATGAAAAATATTTGATGTAGTAAGATTAGCTTGTATAGTTGTATAACATCATCTTGATAATTTAGTATAAACCTATAAATTATACGAAAACTCTCTCATTTCTGATCAAGATCCCCAAATAATGTTTCCGTTTGATTTTTCAAATGATCGAATTATTTCACGACGCTCTAAACCTAGCTCACGTAAATGAAATACAAGCCAAACTTCGGTAGGCCTTCCATATCATTAACTTTGCTTTTCATCTTATTCCTTACTAGTTAGTGATCGGAATGATTAGTTTGTTTGTGGCTAAGAGAAAACAGAACCAGATTCTCAATCCTTGCAACAAAAGTTTGGACTACTTAAATTCTTTCGCTTCCACTTATGAACAAGTATGCCAAAAATCTTTGTAGATGATGAGAGAGAAAGATGCAGATGGAGCTATTGGCGTTCCGTCTTATATGCTTCCACCCATTTCTTTCTAGCTATAAATCGTGTGTTAAAGATGAAATGTTCCGGTAACAAATGGAGTTGTTTAGCACTCTTAGAGAAACTTTGAATCAAGTGTGCTAAAATTATCATGAGCAAAACTTTGCAAAGTTATTACAATATTAATTTTATCGAAAATAATTTTAAATAGTAGTCGCTGCGGAATTTCTTCCTCTAGAAGAATAAAAATAAACCCCTCTCTCATCACACAAAGAAAAAGACAGTCTCCAACCACGTACATTTAAATCACCGAAAAGTATTGGGTGGCCACATGCTTAAGTACCCTAATCTCATTAACAAACTAATTACTTTTATTACCTTTACCTAATATAAAATTCACAAACAAAGAGAATCACAATTCAGTTGTAATAAAATATATTTGCAGAATATGATAAAAATATATTATTACGTATATATGTGGCTGTCAGTATTTAATTGGTTTCAAATGCTGAAAGTCTAAGGTGAGAATAGAATAAACCGAAAGAGGGACTACGGGGCGGATCTCCCAAAATGGAATTCGTATTTTGCAGCTAGCACGCCCACTAGGCATTATTATTATTATTATTATTATTATTATTAGGCCCACCACGCGGCCAACCAACCGGCACCAAGGGGAAGAGGAGCCTGAGGACGGCGGGGGGGGGGTGGGTTAATATGGAATTATTTTTATTATTATTATTATTATTATTATTATTATTATTATGATTATGTTTTTTTTTTCTTAAAAAACTTGATAATGAAATTCAGCTAATCTAAAGTCAACCATAATTTCACTTTATGGGAAATTAAATTTCCTATATACTAAAATGAGTGTGTAGTAAATGTCACTTCCCCAGTGTTTTTCCCTTTATCTACATCTACAATAACTTTTAACTCTTTGGGAAATCAAGCTGTTGACCCAATTCTGAAATCTTCATCTTTATTTCGCCATTGCATCCACTACCATCTCTCCAACACCACTATTTTGCAATTTCAAGCTTACAGCCAAATTAATTTTCTGTTTAATGTCCTAACATTAATTGTCACACCATCTTGCCTTAGCTGGATCATTTTCCACTAGTAGAAATAAAAGTCGTCTCGTGGCATTTACACGCGGTATATCTCATTTTTATTCCCTTTAGCTTTCTATCTTGTCCCGTCTCCAATAGGGACCCTCTCAAGGTTTTTATTTTTATTTTAACTTTTTATCTCTAGTAAATTTAGACTCGAAATGATTTTTAAATTGTTTGTGTTGTGCTCGGTGAAGTTATTCAGGGTAGCTCAAAATTTGGTGCTTCAATGGAGATTCTTGTTGCTT
Source organism: Lavandula angustifolia (assembly GCA_028984105.1). Lineage (NCBI taxonomy): Eukaryota > Viridiplantae > Streptophyta > Magnoliopsida > Lamiales > Lamiaceae > Lavandula > Lavandula angustifolia. The sequence continues at coordinate 23,375,396 of CM054813.1, read as the reverse complement.
TAATGACTTTCAAGTCTCCAACTATGCAGTTGCATAATTAAGACTTTCAATCTATAAGGTTGAAATAGAAATAAGAGATAAACAGTAGTAATGATACTTGCAATGCACATCTTCCTGGCCAAAATATGAGTCCCACTACACTGACCCACTAATTAGGTGGTGCGTGTATATTTTCAAAATCAAAAAAATGATATAATATTAATTATATGGTCCAATTAATACACACATTACGACTATTGCTAATGACGTATGGCGCCATGTAAATGGGACTCCCAATTTTGGGGTTAGAGGATTTGTAGCTTGATAGGAGGGAAAGAGAGCATGAGGTGGATGCCTACGCGACTATACCAAACGAGAAAGCCGAGGTGGATGCCTACGCGGACTAAATTTTTCCGACCGCCGTAAAGTTGAGGTGGATGCCTACGCGGACTATACCAAACGAGAGCATGAAGAAGAAGGTGAAGACAACACGGGTTTTCTATTGAAGATCGTATCCAATTCTTTGTCTTTTTAATAAGTGTTTGTTTCAATTAGTTGATTGTGTTGTGAATTTTCTCCAAATCGTGTTTATATTATCCAAAAAATACTTCGTTCAATTTTAAGGATCCGGCAAATTGGTCCAGACTTGGCGACCACATGTACAATGCGACACCGTTTTCATATTTTTTGATAGCCGAAAGATTTGGGATCAGTGTGTGTCTTGAAATTGCAAAAAATTGAAACTTCATGCTTTAATTCGCTATTTTTACAAGTTCATGTTAAAATTGTAAATTTGAAAAAGTTTGTGCTTTATTTGGTCATTAAATCTAAACCCCAAGCAAATACATTGTACTCTATTTTAGTAACAAATACGTCACCGACACGTGTGAGGGCATTTCGGTAATTAGGTGAGACTTGACTACTAACTAGTAACTCACATAGTACTCGAGGCAAAGGTTAGGGAAAGATGAGTTACACACATGGGTTCCCAAGTTTGATTTTGCAGCACTAGATTGTGCTTAAAACATGGGAGCCTTTGCCTTGTTACATGTATTTGTTACATTGCTTTTATTTTCCACCTCACCATACCTTTCAAACAATTTCGAATCCTACATACGTTTCTATCGGGGTCTATTCGAATAAATAATAGATTTTCTGTTGATATTTATTCAATCTCAAAGTATCACGCTTCTGCTTCCATATTATAGTATGAATTGTATATATACTTAATTCCTTCAGTTTTCAGCTAACAAAACTTAAAATCTGGTGAAGTAATAGCTCTCTAACATGCAAAAATTCTCATAAAACGAGATTTATTCTTAATTTGCACAAAAATAAATAAAATCTAAATCAATAAACTATTATAACCTCCCAGAGTCCCAGGGGACGCTCAAACTCAGATGGCAGGTGTTAAATTTGATTACTTCTTACAAAAAGATACAATTAATTGCAAAGATCAATGTGAGATTAGTGAGTTTCAGTAATTAATTATCATAAGACTGATCATACCTTTTGTCCTTGCATTAAAAGTGCTTGTCTCTGCACGTGCGACTTTGTACTCTGCAGATTTCTCACCTTCGTAAAACAATAACGTTATTAATAATTTTTTTATTGAGAAAATAAATCAATGATTCAGTGAAAGAGAAAATATATATTACTAATGTCAGCATTAAATTAATCCGATTACGGCCTGCTGTAGATCTGCGTAGTCACATGTAATTCTTATGTTTTGCATTTGCACGATGATGATAAATTCGTTACTAATTTATTTTCTCACATTATTATTTTTAACTTGAAAAACTCGTAGTAATTATTTGATCGAATCCGTATGTCAGTAATATTTTGGGGTGAATTATTCTAACAAGAAATCCAAATTCAATCATTATCAGTATTTTGAAGAAGTGGTAATCTAATCTCCTTAAATTCTCTTTTTAATCTTTCCGCCCAAATGTAACTTTCGTTTTCTCTTTCATAAATTTATACCTTTTCAATAAATATATTTTTACTTTTTGTAGGTATCGACAATCATCTTTGATGTTAAAGTTTGTGATTTATAATGTTCAAGAAATTTATGGAACTATTTTATTTAAATTCTTTTTTATACGAAAACAATAAATAAATTTAAGTTTTACAATCATACTCAAGAGTCAAGAATTAACCTAAATTGTTTAATTTGATCGATAATATAATTTGATCAAAAGAGAAAAAAAAGTATATCACAATTAATAATAATTAATCAGACATAGAGACTTAAGAGCTATAATTACAATAAAGGAAGCATGTTACAATTTTAAAAAGTCCTTGGATACATTATAAGCCTCAATTACAAGAAGGCTAGTCGACTAATACCATATTTTATTTAATTAATTACTAATTGTCGGAAATACAGCTAGTAATTATCTCCCTAATACATTAATTAATAATCATTAATCTCCCTTCGAACATCAATACAGAAGCCCAGTATCAGCCGGCAAAGCCGCCCATCATCACAATCGGCTGGCTCATACAATTCCACGAGCCGCCAACCAGCCCCGCCTCTAAGCCGGCTCCAGCACCCCCCTCATACGTCTCATTCGGCGCGAACCCGCCGCCGTCATTTTCACCGCTCATAACCCCTACAATCTCCACCAACCAATGGAGCCGGTGGCTGAGTTCCGCCGCCTGCGCCCTGAGAATCGAGTTCTCGGACTCCACGGCGGCGTGATGCTGCGTGGTGGCGCGGAGACTGGTGACAATCTGATGATTCTGTTGGCGGAGCTGCGCCACCTGGGCCATCAGCTCCTCCAGATGCTTCTGCTTCCGGAGGCGGCTCCGCCGGGCCGAGTCGCGGTTGGAGATCATTCTCTTCCTCTTTCTCAAGTCCATCACCTGCTGCAGATCTTCCTCGGAGGCCGAGTTCGGCAACCCCGACGAATTCGAAATCGATGATATCCCGCTCGAAGATTCCATACCAAATTATTACACCAAAGAAGTTTTTAAAACTACAATTTATATATTAGCAGGGAACCCAATTATTATTTTCAAAATATATATAGCAGTATTGTGTAGATTTTACTATATAATTGAAGCTAAACTGAAGCAAGATGAATTAATTAATCATGAAATATAGTAAAACCAGTAGAGAAAAACAACGGAGAAAGATTGAACTAAATGGGTCCTGCGCCTATATGTGGAATTTATCATAAACCCCGAGAGAAAGAGTTCACTCAGAATTATTATTGCAGACATGAATCTCAAAAATCAACAACAATAACCTTAACATCAAGAACTCTTTGTAATAACACCAATCAAAAACACATCTAAGAAGTGAATTAATTAATTAAAACTAGAAAACTAAAAAGATTTCTCCTATTCTAACCCTAAGATGAGAGAGAAGATCGACTGTAGTAATGAGATAGAAGGAGGAGGAGGAGGAGCAGAAGGGGAAGTAAGAGAACTGGGGAGGGTGATAATTTATAGAGGAAAAAAAGGTAGTGAAAAAATTGGAAATGAATAAAATATCAAAGATGTGTGAGTTTGGAATTTAGTTGGGAGGAAAAATGGTTGATGTGTGTGGGGCCCGGAGTGATGGGGACCGTCCAAATACAGCTGGGAAGCAAATTGTTGCCGAGGTTATAAAGACTTGTGGCGTATCTCACACAAAAATAAGAAGAATATTCTAACGTGGTAACCAACAGTTTTTACAGATGATGTAATGAGAAAACAACCTAACTTGTATAACTAAAATTACCAATCTACCAGCTTTTCATTCTGTATTTCGTGCTCTCTTAACTCAAAATTAGGACTGTTTCCAGACGGCTTTAAGAAAAAAAAAAAAAAATCAGCATACTTAGAGATATAAGAAATGGTAACAGATCAATCTAAACTATCCGGGTCGGATGAGTTACATACGAGCAGTTTAGCGGACGAATGAATGAGTTTAATATTTTTTTATACTTTTAGAAAGAAAAAAAATACTGTTTTTGTTCTATGAAGTGCTGGTGACATTTTGCTTGAATTATTATTTGAATTTAAAGTGAATCTAATTTTGAGTTCATACGCCATAATTTTATTTTTTTTATCTTTTTAGTGTCGTGATCCTAATTCATGAAAAAGATCGAGAGAGAGAGAGTGCCCAAACCTGTGATCCAGGGAAAATCATGCAACTGGGTGGTGGGCTGTAAATCCGTACTCTGCATTGGGACTTGGTCCAGAATCTGACCACGAAATATTTAATTAGGTCGAGTAATATTTAATTTTTTTTAAGTTTCTTAAAATTGTAAATATTTATATACCGATATTCTTTTCTGGTCCAGAATTTTTGTAAGTTAGGATATAAAATTATGTTATCTGGTGTAAATTTTTGACTTTTTTGATAGTTGAATTGAAATAAAATAATTTTTATTCTTTTTTATAATAAATTATTTATATTAAGACGTTAAATAACGATAAATAGCATAAGGTTTTGTTTGGAAGAACTTATATGTGGCTTACTTCATCTGATGCATCTGATGCATAAAAATAAACGTTTTGCACGTATTTCGTGAGAGCTTATGAAAATAATTTATTCTTAAAAATAAGTTGTTTTGACTTATTTTCAATAGGAATAATTTATGAAAAAAGTCAAAAATAACTTATTAAAAATAAGTCATTATATCAAATCCTTATGACAACACTTTTTTAAATTATATTATATTTTATTTTTTTCTAATTAAATGCTTATATATAAATATATTCAAGCACAACCGTTTATTCAATTTAAGTGCTTATACTATAAGTACTTAAGGAGTGTTTGCAAATCCTTATTTTAAGCCTTTATTGCTATTGGCTACGTATAAAACGCTTTTTTTTGTGTTTGATAAATCTTTTTCCGGCAAAGACACCTTCTCTAAAATTAAAGCAACTAAACTACTTAATTAAGCAATTTTTTTAAGCATCTATTGAGATGCTTTTGGGTGCTTAAAGCACCATAATTTCGAAACTACCAAATATATCCGCTTTTTATTATTGATACAAAAAAACTATCTCGTTTTTACTTAAAAGTAATTATTTTTAACTTTAAGAAAAACAAATAAAAATGATTATGACAAGTAGTTGCAATACTATAAGTATTTATGGTGTAAGTATTTATTTAACTTATTTTCTAAACGGGGTCTAAGTGAAGAAATATTTAACAGGTTTAAATTTTAATGGTTGTCGAGATCACTTCACTAGTGAGGCTCAGAGGCTGTTCCCCAAACGACGTCGTGATGTTTCTCCGAAATAATGTGCTTCTAGATGGTCTACGTAAGTAATTATTTGGGCTTGACGATGGGCCCACGATCTTCCAATTGTCCTAAATACCTCTGCACTGGATCAATGACGATCGCTAGTTTCCAGATTCCATGGGACATATCCGTAATTTTGAATAAGGAGATTCCATCTGCGTTAAGGAAATAATATATTTTCAGTGGGCCATGGTATTGTCACTAAAGTAAATTCAACTTTTAACCTTTTTAAAGTAGGAAGTTCTGCGTCATTTAATATTTCTAGATTCTTTTCCATCAAAACAACACGGTTGATCAAATACGCGCTTAATCAGAAATTAAAAAAATACTATCATATAAACGACATTATTAGCGGATTTATAATTTCAAAGAAATATTAAATATCATTAAGTAGATTAAAAAGTACAATAGATTAAACTTAAAACATGGTTTAGTAGTTCCCATGCATTTTGTGATTGATTTGTTTTTTTAAGAAAATATTTAAAATTAGTTCATTTCACGGTTCTAAAAATTCTCGATACTCTATCTACTTTAATGTTTTATTTCCTATTCATATATAAAACTAAAATGTGAGTGAAGCTATGTTCTATGTTCAACTCCAGCAAGTGGAACTGAAGATATTAAACCCCATGAAGGAGTAGCAAACGCTTAAATTAGAAGTGAAGCCCATAAATACAATTAATTTCCCCACTATGTTAATGGGTTATGAGGCATATTGCTATACTTAATTTGTAGTTATTTAATTTTCTTGAATGGTTATTTATGCTACCGCTTTTTACCGTTTTATTTTTATTTAATAAAAAAATCGATAAACTAGTTTTCAAACTATATTTAGGTTGTTCAGTTCGGTTCAATTTCAACATAAATACCCTTCGACTTGAGTCATTTTAATGTTGTTCGGCTCGATTCTTAAATTACATTTAAACCGAACCCAACGATTATACCCATCTTTAAAATTGGTTTTAATTTGCATTTGACAACATTCAGAATTAATTACACTTCTGTATAATACTCGTAATTAGGCCTCACCGAACCACCGCCTAATTAGGCTTTTCTTTTCCGGTCTCCAACTGCGAATGTAACCACCAACACGTACTCAACTCAATGTGGCTAATTTTTTTTTTTTGTCAGTCTTGTCATATCAGCAGGGTTTTCCCATTTAAAAAAGAACACGGTAAAGTTTATTTTAGCATTATTTTATAAAACAAAATTTAAAAACTATATACAGTATATTATAACAGAGAATATCGTATTCTTTCACTTTCATTTGCAATCATCTTTTCGTGTTAGCCAAATATAAAATAACATGTGTGCGGCTATCAAGCACTCAAAATTCATCATTTGCTTTGCTACGTCAATTTTCTATCTTGTCCGATAATTTTGTATTTGTTTTATATGGAGACATTTCTTCCTTCAAATCAACTAAAATTTACTATAAAGTAATTTATTTAGAATTTATACGAGGATAACTGAGATTTGTTATCTAAATGCTCGCAGTCGCGGGCCAGAAAAAAAATCAAAATTTGGTTATGTAATTATACCTCGGATCAATTGATCAAGTAATTTCAAAAATATCTATTTTTGATTTTTCTGTCAGAGAGTGAGATACTCGCCGTTTTCTATTGCCCACAATATTTCCAAAAACTTGCTTGTATGAAGAAAAATTAATTTTTTTTTGGTCATGTAATGTTAGCTACTAACCAATTTTGGTCTAGTAAAATAGCATGTAATCGATTTTGGTCCGGTAATATACCTATAGTTGATTTTAGTCCTATAATATGATTTTATAGTTGATTTTGGTTCTATAATGTGCTTATAATCGATTTTGATCACATATGTCATTAATTCATTTTTGGTTTCATAAATTGACATGTTTCCAGTTTTGAACCCTTTATGAACTAAATTATTGTATTAGATTTTTAAACCACTTAATTAAATTAAGAAAATATAATTTATTTCACTCATAAGTTATAACATTAATCACAAAAATAAACACAAATTAAAAGCTATGTTATAGACTTATAGTTGCCTAAAATGGACCATAATAAAAAATATGCCACGTTCTAAAATAAAAATGAACTAATGCTACATTAAGTAACCGAAATCATTTACAATCACATTACAGGATGAAATTCGATTATATAATCACATTATAGAACTAAAATTGACTATAGACACATTACATGACCACAATTGATTATATGCTACATTACAAGATCAAAATCGATTACTAGCTTACATTACAAGACCAAAAATATATTTTTTTCATAAATTTTGCTTCAGATATGCAAGTGGCTGCAAAATATTTTCGGCCATGGAAAATGGGGAGTATATCTCATTCTCCAGCCTGTGGACCAATAATAAATACTCATTTTGTCCTATTGTTATAGTTCAATATTCATTTTCTAGTGTCCAATCATAATACCAGTTGCCATTTTTTAAGTAAATAATTACACACACTTTATTTGGGTAGATGCCCACAATTTTACACAACTCTATATACAACTAACAACTCTTCTTAAAAACCGTATCGGAAAGAAAGTGAACTATATTTATGAGACGAATAGAGTATTTTCTAAAATTACAGGATCAAATATAATCAAAACATTATTATAGAATCAAAATCGATTTAGAAAAACATTACAGAACCTAAATTGATTTTTTCTCGGTCGCGCGATTCTCTTCCCAAGTGAAATTAGACTTTGTAAATCCCGAAGGTATCATTTAATTCTATTTTTCTATTTTTTTTTACATGTAAAGCTATGATAATAGGTAAGGACCAGATTTAATATAAAATAGAACGTTTATAAGCTTGATTTTTCAAACATAATAATAGTGATTATCTTGACATTTTGGCTAAGATTATAAGAAAAAGTGATTATTTTAATCAAAAATTAAAGATAAAGAGAGCCGTGTGATTGCTGTTTGACCATCAACGTCAAGATAAGACAAAGTTTACCTCTTCAATTTGCAATTATCAAATGTCAATTTTATTTTATTACGTAGGTACAATGCATTAAGTCCGATTTTCGCTTGTGAAAGTGTGTTAGTAGGTAATGCAATCAAATTAATCATTTATTTCATCAAGTTAAGGATTTAAGGTGTACTACTAAGATAGGCAACAAACTGCGATGTTATGAGACTACTCACCTTTTTTTCTTAACATATATTTTCTTGGTGTGATAATTAGAAAATAGAAGATAGCCATTGATGAAGTTTATTGTATTAAAAAAAAAACTGTATGATTTATTATTTTCCTTTTATATTGTGGACATAAACATGGAATTTTAAATGGGCCTCGGCCCAAATTTATTTAATTTAATTGTCAGTTAACATGCATTCTTTGTTGGGCTTATATTTTCTCTATTCTTTGGGCCATATAGTCTTGGCATATCCATCGAACTATTCTACAGTATATCGCCACTGTCACACACATACAATATAATACTCCCTCCGTCCCGCCCGACATGCTTTATGTTTAGGCAAGGTTATTAAAGAATAGGTAGATAGTTAGTGTGTAAAGTGGTATAAAGTGTGGGACCCATTAGAATTTATTAGAGTATTATTTTAGTTATGGTAAGTCAAGTGACAATGAAAAAAGAAGAGAAAGAAGCAGTCGGGTGAGACGGAGGGAGTATCAAATTAAGTTTACTGTATCTACTTTATTTTATACATTAATTGGATTTAAGCCACAAATAATTATCTAGCCTAATTTAGTGTCGAGCGAATTTCTTTTGAGTTCTTAACTTCTTTTACCGAAACGTGAGACATATTAAACTTCATCGGCTCAATTACGGTGGTAAATTGTTTTCTTTGATTGTCGTTTTGACTATCATTATTCTTTAAATTTTGAATTAAAAATAGTACAATGAAATTTATACTATTGTTTTCTTCACCTATTGGTAGTTTTTATTTCAATTTCTTTTTTTTTCCTTAGAATTTTTGTTACAATCAAAACCGAATCGAACCAAAGTTTTCCGATTTGATATTTGATTTTGCGAAATAGAGAATTGAATTTTTAGTTAATTGGTTTTTTTGTTTTGTTTGGTTTGATTTAACTGAACTTGCAGACCTAATCATGGATAAGAAATTATCATAATTACAACTAAAAAAGTCAAAATCTTTATTCATAGATTTAATACTTTTCATTATTTCAAAAGCAAAATAAATTAAAGAACAACCATAATTATAATTACGAAATTACGAACTTTAGGATTTTTTTATAGATTAAAGAAATTCATCATAAATAAGAAATTAAATATTTTATTCACATAATTAATTCTAGATTTTATATGATTTTAATTATTTCACAACCAATACATGTAAAAGGATTTTTTGTTAGAAACGTGAATTTGAATATATAAAAGTATAGTCATAAGCACTACAAAATTAAGAAAGTCAGTTATATTTTTTTAGTTGTTGTTACCTCAATCATCTCCTTAAAAAGGTAATGTATAAGAAAAATAACTTCATATTGCTATAATTGCCTCAATTAAATTCTAAAAAAGAATACATATCGTAATTGTAAAAATGATAACGATAACTACTAAGAAACAAAAAAACTTAGTTACTTTTGATTTTGAGTTATCATTAGCTCAATCATCTCCTTAACAAAAGAGTAACGTATGAACACTGTTGTGTTTTTGACGATATAGTAACCTATTGTCTTTCTCATTTCCTATTTTCGTATATGAGCAAGTTCATGATTAAAAGCTCAATTTTCTGTCTCGGTGCGTTTTGAAGGTGTTTGAATTTTGTATACTGGAAGCAATTTTTATGTTTGTGTAGCGTGTTTTGTCCTTACCACTGCTTTATTCTCGTATCTTGTATGTAAGTTAGATTGTGTAGTGTGTGTAGATCACATAATACTACTTAATTGGTTGACCTGACAAGATATAAACAGTTATCACAACTGAGACAACTTTAGGATAAGTTGTTGGTATAAGCTGCATTTTAGATAAGAAGTGGTTTGTCTTGGTTGCTTGTCTATACTGGTATACTGAAAGTGGTGTATTGATGGATCACTGTGAGATATGTTTTCTAAACTGACCTTAGTGGAGAACCAAGATATCAGTGACTTAGTTGGTGTTAAGCTTGGTAAGACTTCAGGTGAGTACATTTGGCTATCTATCACTTTGACCTACTATGGTGAACGTCATTGCGACCGCATCTACGTATCTTCGGTGCTAGTAGTTATTTGTGGCTCAGGCTGCTTGTCTGTATCTTGCAACCGTATCCTAGTAAAATGGGTTGATAATATCCCCTAAGGACCTCGTAAGGATTATCACACTAAACCCGACAGATTGAGTTCATGTGTGATAATAAGGTCGAGTGGTAGTACTCAGGAATATGCTAAGATGTTAATTAATTTAAGCTGTCAGTGAGCTTAATTAATTAACAGATATTTCTATCTTAAATACGGAGATCGATTAAGTCTAAAATACAAATTCATGCTCAAGTTAGGATAAATGGTTAAGTTAGTACGGATTCTCTAGTGGAATGAATTTGTGTTCATTAATTGATTTTGCTCTGGGCTGAGCATAGATAACTAATTGATTTGAGGTCCAACTTTATTTCTTGTATTAGATCCCTGATCCGACCCATTTAGTTGCCCAATTATTTAATGTCACGCATAAATCATTATTAATAGATTAATGTATTTTGCATTATTTAATAATATTATTTACTCGGAATTAATTAGCTCGGGCTAATTAATTGATAAATAAAAGTAGTCCAACATATTAATTTATTATATTACGAGCCAATTGAAGTGGAAGCCCATTAGAAGTATAATTAAATTAATAGGCTACAAATATTAATATACTATAAGCTTTTGAAGCCTATATACATATTAATATTCTGCTTCATAATCGAACACACTTAATTCTTACATACACATACGCAAACGTGCGCCAAATGAGAGAGAGACAATTTCTTTTATTTTCTTAGCTTCTCGACCACGCGGAGGAAGAAAAGGGATGGGACACAGATTAGAAGATCCGAACAGGAGCAAAAATTTTAGCGACTACAACATACAAAGGAGGCGTAAATTCCATTCCTTCGCTTTGGTATCGAGCCCGGTTTGGGCTCGATTTTGCTTTTTTAAGATCATGTTTAGGGTTTTATTTGTCGTTATCGGGTTATTTTCGGGTTATTTTCTGCTTTTGACCCCTTTGTACCATTTTTCTCGTGAGAAAATCCACGAGTAGTTGATAGGACCAATGTGTATAATTGTATTTGAAGTTCATGCCGTATTTTTGGTCCGAGAGGCACAAAAATCGAGGTAGAGGCGCGACGGCGCGACAAGACGGAAAAGGGCAAAACTCTAATTTATGCCGGATCACTACCGCCGACTTTGGGAGGTGCGTAGGGGGCACGTGCCAACGTATTTTTCCGATCCGTTTGGATAGTTTTTTCGTTAGCTTCGTCTAGATAGGTCGCACGACTCATTCCAATTCCTCGGTTTGTCCGCAATAGCGTCGGAAAAGTAGAGGTAGTCGTGTTGTCTAGAAAAGCACCAATTGGCCGAAAACCTTGATAGAATAGAAAGGAAGAATCGATTACTTTCCTTCACGTATGTTGTTGCAACTTTGATTATTGCTCGTGTTTCGCATCTTCGATCCCGTGGCCCGACCCTTTTCTTCCTCCGTGTGGTCGAGAAACCGAAGAAAATATCAATACCATATCTCTCTCACTCGCGTATATCGTATGTGTGAACGTGAATGTGTTCCCGATTATGAACATAATACTAATATATGGGCTTTAAAAGCTAATATTATACTAATATTTATAGCCCATTAATTTAATTATATCCCTAATGAGCTTCCACATCAATGAACCCATAACATAATAAATTGATATGATGGGCTATTTTTATTTATCAATTAATTGCCCAACCAATTAATTTCGGATAAATAACATTATTAAATAATGCACAATTGATTAATTTATTAATAACGATTTCTGAGAGACAATAAATAACTAATCAACTAATTGGGCCAGATTAGGGATCCAATTCAAGAAATAAAATCGGGACTCAAATCAATTAATTATCTATGCTCAACCCAAAGCAACATCAATTAATAAACACCGATTAATTTCACTAGAGAATTCGTGGCCGACTTACCCCTTTATCCCAACTTGAGTATGAGCTTGTATTTTAGACTTAATCGATCCCCATATTTAAGATAGAAATATCCGTTAATTAATTAGTCCCAATTAACATCTTATTATATTCCTGAGTAGTACCATTCGACCTTATTAACACACATTAACTTAATCAACCGGTCGGGTTTTGTGTGATAATACTTACGAGTTCCTCGGGGGGATATTATCAACCCATTTTACTAGGATACGGTTGCAAGATACGCATAACCAACCTAAGCCACAAATGACTACTAGCACCGAATATACGTAGATGCGGTCGCAATGATGTTCACCATAGTAGGTCAAAGTGATAGATAGCCAAATGTACTCAACCAAGTCTTACCATGCTTAAGACCAGCTAAGTCACCGAGATCTTGATTCTCTACTAGTGGTTCTCCACTAAGGTTAGTCACGAGAACAAATCTCATCGTGATCCATCAACATACCACTTTAAGTGTACCAAGTATAGACAAGCAGCCTAAGACAAACCACTTCTTATCTAAGTGCTGACTTATACCCACAACTTATCCTTAAGTTGTCTCTACTTTGCTAAATGTTTATATCTTGTCGAGTCAACTAATTGAGTAGTCTCTCGTGATCTACAACACACTACACAATCTAACTTATATACAAGATAAAAGATTACATGTGCAAATATATATTTATCGGATAGGAGAATAAAATAGTGGTAAGAACAAAAACTCATTGTATACAAGCATAAAACCGCTTCTAGTATACAAAATCCCAACAAATCCTAGTTTGACTAGGGTTCCACCGCCACTTGTGGCGGCAAGTGGCGGCGCGTCGTGCCTCCTAGCGGCCAAGCGGCTTGCGCCATTTGGTTCTTCTTATCACGAAGCTTCGCGTCGATATATCATATGGGGTCATCCGACCTCGGATGCGACTGGAATTGCTATCGAAAGTTGGTTGGTCAATTTAGATTCTTTCCGTGATTAGTTTGAAATTCGGGAAATTGATGAACTAATCTCGACCGGAATCCATCACACAATGGTCAGTGAGTGTTCCAATTACATTTCCCCTCTTTCAATTGATCGAACCGCGACTTAAAAGAGGCGATTTTTGCGGTAGAAGAACTCGGGCGACAGGTTCGAAACCTTACGTTTTGCAGACGTGGGGGCGGCACTGTGGAGCCGGAATTAGACATCCCATACATTGAGTCGACATCCGGGAGCGAGAGGGAGTTCGGAGATGGGCAGGAGGAGGCGGTAGTTTCCCGCTAGGGTTCCGTCGCGCGGGCGCGTCTCGCAATCCAAAGATCGTTCAGGCAAGCCTGCCGCAGGAAAGGTGCCGGGACTACCTTCCACGTGGACATGCGGCCCTATGAGACGGCGCGGAGCGCGGCGACATTTGGCCGCAATCTGCGCATTCCAATAGCTCGCGACTGTTCCGATGATGGCGATGGTCGGGGAAGGCCGCCGAGGCCGCATGCCACACCTCCCGACGACGAGCGGCGGCGGCGTGGTGGCGACGACGACTCCTTGTTCAATAAGGAGGGTTGGCCGACGGCCCATAGGTTCGCCGACATTAGCCCTGAGTGCCGATTGGGTAGTACACATGTCCGCCATGTATCTGACACGTAGCCGACACCCAGATGATGTGGCGACAACGCAGACAACTTTTATTTCCTATTTTCGCATTTATTTATTCTGATTGAAATTTTTGAAGACCGAATAGCTATATTTTGATCGGGCTATGTAATGCATATAAATTACGTGTTTTAAAGCCTGATAACGACGTTTTATTTTCTATTTTCGCATTTATTTATTCTTATGCTTTAGCATGCGATTATGTATTTAATTGCGCTTCATTAAAATAGAATTTACGTCGTATTAAACATGTTTAATTTTTCGTGAGCACGTTTATTATGTGGGTTTAGAAAAACATGCTTTAGGAATTATGTGGATATGCATGATTCAACAAACCTTTTGAACAAAAAGACCATGCAATAATTAAATTAAATATTTAATTAGATTCCATCAATTGGATGTTAAACTTTTAATGGGACCTCCATTTAATTGGACTCTATACAAAAGTTGTAATATTATGTTAGTAAACATCCACCTGCGTGACTTGCTTGCATCTTTGAGCTACAAATTTTGTGAGATGAGTTTTCCGAAAATAATATTTAATTATTATTTAGTAGTGGGAGCGAAGCCGTAAACGTCCACCTGCGTGGCTTGCGTGCTTAGTAAACACGAGTACTCTAGAAGATAATTATTAAATAGGATGGTAATTAGATCAAATTGAATGCGGCATGGTTATCGTAAGTATGTCAATTTCGAGAATTTGATTCTATTTTGGTCAAATTAATTGTCAATATTTAGATGTCAGCGCGGGTACAATTCACTTCCCTAGAAGTCCTTTCCCGCATTTTAATTTTATAGTGACATGGTCCAGAAAGTCGAACTATTAATTCCATTCGTCTTAAGAACCTAGGCGTCGATTGAAATTAAAGAGCTAGGTAAATAGCTTGATCTAGGGTTACGCTAGTAAACGTCTACCTGCGTGGCTTACGAGTGGAATTCCTAGGGATGTTCTAGGTTCTTTATATCATTGTTTTTTTTACAAAAGGTTACAATAACGTTAATTACAAATTATGTGCGAATATAACATTCTTTTATATTATATATTTCGGATATGTCCGTTCACAAATTTCATGAATTCCTAAACAAGCCTCACCAACCAAACCCTAAACGGTTCTAACTAATTTTACAGAGTGGAAGAGATATCTTACCTTCCCAATAAATACTCTGACAAGGTCCTATGAGAACTTCTGTCTAAGATAGAGATTACTCTGAGTAAGATACTAAATTCTTTGGTAGCGGTTAAAGAGGTTATAAGAAAGGGTAAGGGTGCTCAACTCTTGAACATCACTAGTAGCTCAAGGAATCATCCAAAAGGTGGAAACCAGAAAAAGAGCAGAAAGAGTGGTCAATTCAAGAAGAGCAAAGAGAGTAAGAAGATGGTTCTTACCTGGCGGCATGGTAATGCCAAAGGAGAAAGGAAGGTTCTTCAAGTGTGGTAAGAAAGGACACCGGAAAAATTATAATCCAAATGCCAAGGCAAAAACAAAAAGAGACGCGAGTTGCTCTTGTAATCGAAACTGCTCGTTTCGTGGCTACTCACAAACGGGTAGTGGACTCGGGGCAACTAATCATATTTGTTACACCTTGTAAGGTTTCTTGCGTAAAAGGCAACCGAAAGTGATGACGAGGTGGTAGTCTCCATGGGCAATGGATCGAGAGTTCCCTGCAATTGCCATTGGAGATTTACATCTATCATTGATATTTTGCTTTAGTACTTAAAGATGTTTTATATCTCGCTCGAAGTTTAGGCAAAAACATAATTTCCGTTTCAAAACTCTACACCACTGAATGGTTCTAAATCAAATTTTGATAGTGATGTTTCGTCATGAAAGACCGTGATTTTATTTGTGGTGGGCAATTGCCGGATCTTTATATACTATCACTTGTAAACCGCGTAATTTCGTTAATGTTACTTCCTTATCATCAAATTCCAAGAAGAGGAAAGAATCTTCTAAAACAAATCAAACTTATCTATGAAATTTTACGACTAGGTCACATCAATCTTAATAGGATCCAGAGGTTGGTGAAATGTGAATCTTTAGAGTCTATCTAAGTAGAACCACTTCCAACCTACGAATCTTGCTTGAAAGGAAAGATGGTGACTAGGCCTTTGGCAATGGTTTACGTGAGCCACGTAAGCACTTAGTTTGATTCATTCCGACTTATGTGGACCTATGCCTACACAAGTTCGTGAAGGGTATGATTATTTCATCACATTTACTGACGATTACTCGAGGTATGGATATGTTTACCTTCTTCGCCAAAGTCAGATAGCTTCGAAACCTTTAAGGAATTTAAGGCAAAAGTGGAGAAGAAGTTAGGTAAAGAAATCAAAACACAAACGATCCGAACGTGGCGGGGAATACATATCCAACGAGTTCAATGATTACTTGACAAAATGTGGGATTACATCCCAACTCGACAAAGACCGGGCACGCCTTAGCGTAATGGTGTGCCGAGAGAAGAAATTGAATTCACCTAGAGATGGTTCGGTCGATGATGAGCAATACAACATTGTCTGTTTTCTTTTGGGGGTATGCCCTTGAGACTGCAACATATTTACTGAACTTTGTGCCATCCAAGTCGGTTAACACGACTCTGGTCGAATTGTGGAGCGGGCACAAGCCTAATGTGCACCTCATAAAGATTTGAGGGTGTCCTGCTTATGTGCTAAATAAGCAGGCCGACAAGTTGGAGCCACATTCAGAGGTTATAATGTTCATAGGGTATCCCAAGGAAACGAAGGGCGGATGCTTTTATGATCCTATTGAACAGAAGATCGTTGTAAGCACCAACGCTCGGTTCTTAGAGGAGGATTATATTAGTAACCACAAGTCTCGAGTCGAGATCATGCCTAAGGAATTACTAGGTGATCAAGATCTACTCAAAGAGCCAGTTGTGCAAGATAGAGTTCCACGAGCAAATGCACAACCTGTTAACACAGTGCCTGGCACTCTTCGACGTAGTGGTGGAGGGTGATATTTAATCCTGATAGATATATGTTCACTGGGGAGACGTATGATCATCTTTCGACTGATGAACAAGATACTGTGGATCCCTGGACCTACACCAAAGTAGTGGGAGATGTTGATGAATATTCATGGCGAGTCGCCATGGACTCGAAATTTGAGTCCATAACTGAAATGAATGTATATAAGGTCACAAAACTATCTGAGGGCTGCAAGGCCATTGGTAGTAAGTGGGTATACAAGAGAAAGAGAGGACCGAATGAAGAGATCGTGACATTTAAGGTTAGGCTTGTGGCAAAAGGGTTCACTCAGAAAGAGGGTATCGATTATGAGGAAACCTTCTTACCTGTAGCAATGATCAAATCCATTCGGATTCTCCTTGCTATAGCAGCTCATATGAACTTAGAGATCTGACAGATGGATGTCAGGATCGCATTCCTAAATAGTCACGTTGAAGAAGGAAGAGACATTTACATGAACCAAGCTAGAAGGTTATGTGAAAGAGGGTGAAGAACATCTAGTTTGAAAGCTTAAGAAGTCTATTTATGGACTTAAGCAAGCTTCCTAAGTATGGCACTAGCGTTTCGATGAGGTAGTCAAATCCTATGGTTTTGTCTCATGTCCTAACGAGGTGTGCGTATACCGTATCTCGTGTTGATGGGTCGGTGGTGTTTCTTGCTCTTTACGTAGACGACATCCTTCTCATTGGAAACACTGTTGAAGTGTTATTAGGCGTAAAGAAATGGTCGTCCGAGCGAGCTTCAAATAAAGGGATTTGGGGTGAAGCCGCTTACATCCTTAGAATCAAGGTTATCCGAGATCGCCTGGAAAAGGATGCTATGTTTATCCCATGCATCCTACATTGATACTATCATAGCTCGTTTTAGCATGCAAATGGCCAAGAGAGGACAATTACCTTTCGAGATATGGCACTTTTCTATCCAAGAATCGATGCCCTAAATTCGCTCGAAGAGAGTATGAGGCTAGTACCATAAGCTTCCGCTCGTCGGTAGCCACATGTATGCAATGCTTTGTACGAAACCAAATATCTCATATGCTCGTAGGCATGGTCTCTGAGATATCGGCCTAACCTTGGATAAGCGCACCGGATCGCGGTAAAAAATATTCTTAAGTACCTTAAACGAACTAGATATTATATACTTGTTTACCAGGTCGGTTCTAGTGCCTTTGGGTTATACAAACTCGGATTTCAAGGCTGCCAGAGACGAAAATAAGTCTACATCGGGTTATGTGTTTACCTTGGGAGGTGGAGCCATTTCATGGCAGAGTGCAAAGAAATAGTGCATTCTGGACTCTACCATGGAGGCAGAATATGTGGCTGCTTTAGAAGCTTTTAAAGAGGCGGTTTAGCTCAAGAATTTCCTCCCTGATCTTGATATTGTTCCTAATTTTCCTAAGGATCACAATTTATTGTGGTAATGCGGGTGTCGTGGCAAATTCTATAGAACCTAGATCTCACAAGGCGTTTAAACACATAGACATGAAGTAATTTTTATGCTTGCATACAATGTATTTTGTCCTTACCACTGTTTTATTCTCATATCGTGTGAACAACCCTTATCGTGTGAACGTGTGGACACTGTACTTTAAAGACAAAAGTATTGCACTTTCAAGGTAAATATACTGCACTTTAATACTGCACTTTACGTACTGCACTTAAAGACAAATGTATTGCATTTTAAAATGCAGTATGTTTGCCTTTAAAATGCAGTAGTACATTTGTCTTTAAAGTGCAGTGTTCACACGATAAGAGGCTGTTCACATTTGAGCCTCCTCCTATAAAAAATATATATATATGTATATAGGAGATGGATCTTTTAGGAACACTCCCTTAATGAAGGAACTAGGAACACATCTCATCCTTTAATTTTGAAGATGTATGGCTTAGATTAAATGAGATGTTTCTAATTTTAAAGCCCTTAATTAATTTCATTAAGGGTAATTATGTAATCTTCAATTCTATTTCAAAAACCTAATTTTCAAATTTATTTCAAAAATCAATATTCTTCATCTCTCTCCTTTGATTATTACTATCGTTATTTCTTCTCTCTCCTCTCTATCTACTTTCTCTTTCTTCAATAACATCTTATGCACTTTATATTTAATTTGTATGCACTTGAACTTTTTTCTGTATGCACTTGAAATTTTTTGTATGCACTTTCCGCGTTTGTTTTATGCACTTTTCGTTTTTTATGCACTTTCATTAAATTTACAGATTCTGAAGGAATTTGAGTAGATATGGAGACAATTTGAACTTAACAAACTACTGTAACCTAATATTCATTCAATATATAACCAAAAAAACCCAATTTTTTTAATAAAATAATACCACAAAAAACAATTATTTTATGCAAATTGAATCTCTATGGATGAGAGAAACGATTCTTTGGACGTTCTTGTTGCCATGTCCCACCGCCGGCCATAAGCTTGCACGCCATCGATACTTATTATACGCTAAGGATGAGATCCGTTCGGATCCGGGGTAGGGATGTAGACTAAGGTACAGGGGAGAAAGAATAGTGGCGGAGTCGGACGAACGACGGTGCGGTAGAGTTGGAAGGACGCCGGTGTGGCGGATTTACAAATCTGTGGCGGCGGTAGAGTTGGGAAGGACGCCGGTGTGGCGGAATTGCAGATTTGTGGCGGAGTTGGAGCGAAGGCGGGGCAAGACAGAGAGAGAGGACGAAGGACCGCACGGCGGAGCTCTGGAGAGAAGGCGGAGCAAGATGAAGTTTCGGAGATCTTGTGGTAGACGGTTTCTGCGTGAGTGATTTAGATAGAGAAGATGAAGAGGAAGAAAGAGAGAGAGAATGGAGAGGAGGCGTGAGAAATGAGAGAGAAGAGAGAGAGCGTGAGAATTAATTAGAGAGAGAAGAGAGATAGCGTGAGAATTAATTGTGAGAGAGAAGAGAGATAGATTAGATTTTTTTTATATACACTTTTATGTCCATATTAGTATTAAATTACCTTACTAAAATTAACAAAATATAAATTCACTTTTTAATTATTAATTTAACTATTGATCTCAACTATACATTCTATAAAATGGATGAATAGATCTTGTTCCTAATTCATTCAATAAGGTGGTGTTCCTTATTGAACCCTCCCCTATATATATATATATATATATATATATATATATATATATATATATATATATTTGCACATGTAATCCTTTATCTTGTATATAAGTTAGATTGTGTAGTATATTGTAGATAATAGAAGACTACTTAATTGGTTGACCTGACAAGATATAAATAGTTATCATAACTGAGATAACTTTAGGATAAGTGGTCGGTACAAGCTACAGTTTAGATAAGAAGTGTGTTGTCTTGGCTGCTTGTCTATACTGGTACACTGAAAGTGGTGTATTGATGGATCATAATGAGATGTGTTTTCGTCACTGACCATAGTGGAGAACCAAGATCTCAGTGACTTAGTTGGTGTTAAGCTTGGTAAGACTTCGAATGAGTACATTTGACTATCTATCACTTTGATCTACTATGGTGAACGTCCGCGACCGGATCTACATATCTTGGGTGCTAGTAGTCATTTGTGGCTCAGACTGGTTGTATGTATCTTGCAACCGTATCCAAGTAAAATGATTGATAATATCCCCTTTTGAACTCATAAGGATTATCACACTAAACCCGACCGGTTGATTAAATTAATGTGTGATAATAAGGTCAAGTGGTAGTACTTTGAAATATAATAAGATATTAATTAATTTAAGTTGTCAGTGGGCTTAATTAATTAACAGATATTTCTATCTTAAATATGGAGATTGATTAAGTTTAAAATACAAGCCCATGCTCATGTTGGGATAAAATGGTAAGTCAACACGAATTCTCTAGTGGAATGAATCTGTGTTTATTAATTAATTTTGCTCTGAGCTAAGCATAGATAATTAATTGATTTGAGAGCCAACTTTATTTCTTGTATTAGATCACTGATCTGGCCTAATTAGTTGTCCACTTATTTATTGTCTCTCGGAAATCATTATTAATAAATTAATGTATTTTGCATTATTTAATAATATTATTTATCTGAAATTAATTGGCTAGACCAATTAATTGATTAATAAAAGTAGCCCATCAGATTATTTATTATATTATGGGCCAATTGATGTGGAAACCCATTAGAAGTATAATTAATTTAATGTGTTACAAATATTAATATAATATAATCTTTTGAAGCCTTTACATATTAGTATTCTGTTCATAATCAGAACACACTTAATTCTCACATACACATACGCTAACGTACGCCAGTGAGAGAGAGAGAGAATTTATTTATTTTCTTTAATTCTCTGACCACGCGGAGGAAGAAAAGTGGTCGGGACACAGATTAGAATATCTGAACAAGAGCAAAAATCAGAGCGACTACAATATACGAAGGGGACAGGTAAATTCCATTTCTTCAGAAGGATCCAACAACGATGCGTGAAAAAAATCACCGGCGGTATACAAACTCAATATTATCAAAATATGGTAAATTCATTCTCCACATACTTTTTTAAACGAGTGATCCCAACTAATTTTAATATAGGGAAAATATTTTTTATCATATGGCTCTCAGACTTTCTAGATCTATCTTGAGTATTTCGTTAGTATTGAAGGTTAATATAATCCATGGTATTCTCCTTTTATTACTCTGAACACCCAATTTATGCTCGTTAAAATAAAAGGCCGCATGTTCGATTCCTATTAGTACATTGAAGGATATACTTTAATAAGTTCGGATGGCAAGTAAGTCTACACCTGTTTACTCATGTAGGGATATGAGTAAGTGGACCGGGGAAATTGTTGAGAGATGATTCAGTACATCTAATACTGAGTAATTGTTGTATAAATGTTTTAAGGAGGAATTAAAGATCCCAAAATCCCCGAGTGTGTAATGAACCGACATGATGTAATGGGCACTTGCTTTGATCTTTCTAGATTAGTTTGTCTAAGTCATGTGAAGGGTAAATTGTCGGACATAACTTCGTAGAGAAATTAAGGTTCCGTAACCCCACGATCAAGTATCGGCTCAGCAAAGAGCTCTATCTCGTATAAGAGCTCGCAGTTTGTCTTCAAGTCGTAGTTGGAAGCACTCGCAGAGAAGATCACTCTTCAACCGACTCGAAAAAAGACTCGCATGATCATCCTTGATCTATCGAATGAGCCGCAACTCGCCGCTGCGGACCGTACTAGGGAAATCGGCACCGACTTTATCGGGCTCGGATGTCCGCAGAGGAACACTTAGTGTCCGAGGTTCCGAGGAAGTCAACTCAGCCTAGAAGACTAATGTCTAACAAGTCTCACCTACCGCCATACCTCAACCAATGAGACAATAGATCACACTGCTCAAAGATCAAGTTTGGTGATGACATCCCTACCGGTGCGGATCTACGCGGACGACATCATCTTAAGTTCTAGAAACGTGACCATGTGTCAACTTTTCGAGAGGATGATGAAGGAGAAGTTCGAGATGTCAATGATGGGGAGATAAACTATTTTCTTGGTTTTCAAGTAAAGCAATCCGAGAAGGGAATGTTCATCAACCAAGCCAAATACACTCGAGACCTCTTGAAAAGATTTGGGTGTGAATCGAGCAAGCCACCAAATCCCCATAAACACAAATTTCAAAATCGATCTAGACAAAGAGGGAGCTTCTATTAACTCAATTGATTATAAAGCTATTATTAGTTCTTTACTATATTTAACAAACAGATCGACATAACTTATGTTGTAGGTGTATGTGCGAGATTTCGGACTTAATCCTAAGTGGAGTCATCTAGACTCGCCGAAGAAGATTATGCAATACCCGAAGGGAACACCGGACGCGAGGTTATGGTATCCCCGTTGATGATAATCTTGTTTTAACCGGATATTCCGACGCCGATTATGCAGATGCGAAGATAGATCGAAAGTCAACTTCGAACTTGTCGCTCTCTAAGCAAGTAAGCTCATATCATGGTTCTCCAAGAAACAACATTTAGTAGCAACGCCCACTACCGAAGAAGTCGAGCATACGGCCGCCGGAAGTTGTTGTGCTCGGGATCCTTTCGCTTCAATAACAACCGGGTCATCTTCGTAGCCAACAAATCTAATGTCAAGACCGAGTTACCTACACCGCCCAAGAAACTTAGTGTGGAAAAGGACATCAATATTTAGAGGATACGCTCAGACCGAGACATTGAATTTCTCAACTCAATCATCAAGGAGTACTGCGCTACTGAGGGGATTCAAGCACGAGACTTCAAGCAGCTCCGCACGCCTCGGCAGTAACTGCCTTGCCGACCGATTAAGAACAAAACATTAAAAGAAGCAAAGAAGAATGCTCCTACCGGACTTTCGACCGCCCTCGAAGTTCTCGGGACCGAGGCTACCGACACCGCCCGTTATACTCGTAACCACTCATTACCGACAAAGCAACACATGAAGACACCATATGAACTATGGAAAGGGAGAATTCCTTCTATTTCTCATTTCCATATCTTTGGTTGTCCTTGCTTTATCCACAATAATGGAAAGGATCAGTTAAAGGTCTTTGATAACATATCTGATCAAGGAGTATTCTTAGGATACTCCAGGGTCTGTAAAACCTTCAGGATCTTTAACTACCAGGCTCTTTGCGTGGAGGAAATCCCTCATTTGTATTTAATGAGTTTATTACCGAGGACAGAAATCGAGTAAAAAAGTTAAATATCAAGATGTCAGCAAAGAATCTACATGATCTCAAGCTGAATGATGAAACTGAAAGGATCCAACATTGTTGGGATGATGAGTCAGATGAAGAAGAAACTCAGACCCATTCCACATGCAATGTAGCTGACCTGATTATGTCTAACCGAACGTAATCAACCTCGTGTAACCCCTGGCCAACGAGGAAGCCCCAATGATAACCGAGACCTTAACAGAGAATAACAACCGAGGGGGAACGAATGGTGTTCCCGAGCAAAATGCCCCCGAACCTAGGAACTCGAGAGATCCTAACCTTCTTACCGAATTACTTCGGCCGAGCAACGCACTTCACAAAATGCCTAAGACTCCTACCGACCGTACATAAGTAATTTTAGAAGAAGAGACCAGGCGAAGATGATCTTCGCTAGATGCTCACTCTTTTGATCTCATCATTGGAGATCCTTCAAAGAATCAGTAAAGACAAGATCCAGACTCGTCAAGGAGAAAGCGCTCTATACTCCCTGTTTCTTATCTACCGAAGAACCTCGATCGATAGAGGATGCACCGAATGATGCCGATCGGATCATTGCAATCAAGAGGAGCCGAACCAGCCCGTAAAAAAATGAGGTTTGGGAGCTTGTAGGCACCAACACGTGATATTAACTAAGTAGGTCTTAAAAAACAAGCGAGACGATAACAATTATTGTTGGTCCCGAGAGTACCGGCCAAGTGTAGAGGGGGGGTGAATACACTCGATTCGATTTCTCAACTTCGAACTCGAACAGCCCTATTCGTGATGGTGCCCGATCGAATAGTTCAAGGCAGCACTGCATAACCGTTTCGAATCGAGTTAAAGGCTAAGAGTACCGACTCGCCCGAGATCCGCTAACCGACTAGGCCGAACCCGCATCTACAAGTAAGAGTTCAAAGCGCGCGGAATAGTGTAGGCCCAAATCGGCTTTAATGAGGAAAACGTTTTATGCAAGTCTCGGGCTCAAGAGATAAGAAGTTCGTAACGCCGAGACAAGCTTGATTGATTTTAAATATGATGTTCAAAGATGAATAGTAAAATCAATGCAACAGCTTAAGAAAGCAAGAAGAGACACAGATTTTTAAAGTGGTTCGGATATCGCTCAAATCCTACGTCCACCGTCCCGAATGATCGGGAGGCTATTTATTATCCCGAAGTTAGTCTCGGCCGCCTTGCACACCGGGCAAAGCCGCGTCTTGGTTTTTATATCGATCCAAGTCTCGCTTACAACACTATCAAACTTAAAGTGTTTGACAAACTTCTCCAACAAGCGAAGGAGTCCTTATACAATAAGGATCGGGTTCAAATGTGAACTCCTTCGTTTAAGCTATAGATAAGAACGGTTGAGCTTAGGGGTTAGAGGGATAAGGAACGAGAATGCAAGCTATCTGTGAGCGACGAACACCGAGGGTTTAGCTATAGGTTCGTGTCCGCTTGCTTGGATACTAGAAGCTTATGTCGGCTCGCCTTGGTTCCTTTTGAAGCCGGATGTAGTCTTTCGCCGGAGATAAATCGGTTGATTCTGCGGAAGACTTAGTCGTTAATTTCGCTCGTTTGAATGCTCTCTCGTGTTCTAGGTGCGCGCATTCTCTTCAAATCTTGAATGTTCCCTCTATTTATAGAGCGTAGATTGAAAATAGATCCGTTGGAGACGATCTTCTTCTCTCTCTCTCTTTTTGGTAGTAAACGGCTCTTTGGGTGTAGGTAATACAGTGTACTTTCCCACCTTTTTAGGTAAAAGGTTGACTGCAGCCTTTAGCGGTGAGAAGACACGTGTATTCTTGTCATTCGCTGAGGTGGATGGAGTGGCCGAGACAAACATGCACTTCGAGACAACCGAAGCCGACTTCTCTCTTCCTCGCATACGACAATGCCGATGGTCTTTCAAAAGATTCTCGACAGCCTTGAAGACTATCCGCCGTTGCCGAGTCTCGACCTTGTATTCGCAGTAGATAGATCGCCGAAATAAGTCTATCGATGATCGCTCTCGAGTCCAAACGAACTACCCCGCCGAGTTCGGGCTCAACCGACTCTCTCGCATATCGCTCCCGCCGAGTCCAAGATCACCGAGTCTCTCGCACCGGTGCCGAGGCAAATAAGCTACCGAGCGCCTTGACCAGAAAGCAGAGTGTCTACCGAGTCCGAAACCTCGAGACAAATACGAATACAAAGGAAATGGTTCATCAATCGATAGGGTTTTGGGATCTTCAAATCTTCTCAACAGTTCAGAGCACGAGGCTACTGAGCGTGATTCAATATAGAAGATAGAGTCATTTCCCACAAGTATGATCATGCCGAGGGATTCAATCATCACCCAATAATTTCCCCCTATTTGATGATGCCAAAACCTATCATCTATGCCCTATCAACTATGCTAAACACTAACTTACTCGTAAAACAGAGCTCCTTACAAATATTACAAGTAGGATCAATGGAGTTGTCTGGTAAGTGCTAGACTACTGAGGGAGAGAGGGCTGAACAATTTCCCCCTTTACACTAATTTCCCCCATGCAACAATTTCCCCCTAAGAGAAATAATAACTCTCCGAAAGTCTAGTCTATCGAGATCTAACCGAGCAAGAACCGACAAGTAAATAAACAAAGTGCGTGTGTGTCAAGAATCACTTCGCTGATTCCGAAGTGTTAAAGCATAAAGCAAACACGACTATTTAGACAACAAGTAGTTGTCGAGCCAAAAGAAGATTTGTATATATATAATAAATAGTTCAAGACATTACAAATCTTGCTAAGCTAAAGGGAGAACTAAGAGGGAGAACCCTTAAACCGTCGAATCCTATTCATGAAACCTTGGGATTTATCTTCGTGCAACTGGGACTCCATACATTCTCGAACGTGTTCTTCCTCGCCTTCGTGTATTCGGCGAAGTCTCGCCGGATCATCTTGTTCTGACCACTGCTCAACGCAAAGATTCTTCACTTCTTGTTCAATCATTCCGAGATGTACCGAGTCGTCTTGTCTTCCGGGTGGAGGAATGATCCTCGCTCGTGAACGCCGACTACTACCCCTTCAAGCCATCGCTCCGCGCATATACGGGTAAAGATCGTGTTCCCGCAATGGTCATCCACTCGACATGGCATCGCCCTTAGACATTTCGAGCCGTAATCGCCGTAAATAATTTCTCTTGATAAACTCTATCTTGTCCGATTCCCATCTCTCGATTGAACCGAATAGGCATTCATTCGTCCGATCTCGGCCATCTATGTGTTTTCGCATCGCTTCGCTTCCCGAACCTTTCGGATCGATAAGGAATGTCGCCCGAAGGAACTCTCACCGGCCTCTTGTTCAGCACGCTTCCCGAGCGCCTCAAGGTCCGCCAAATGTATCCCTCCCTCGGCGGCCTCTATCCGTCTAGCTTCCTCTCCTCTCGTAGAGATATCTATCCATCTCGAGCAAAGATTTCTTCAATTCTCGCATCTTGCTCTTGAGGCTTCGAGGAGCTTGTTCCGATTCAAAGCAGGGGTACTAGATCTAGATTTGGATGTATCCCGCCTTTCAAGCACTTCTTCGCCGTCGCTCCTTTTCTTTTTCTCTCGTCCTCTTCATCTCGTTATGACGAGCTTTCTGGGAGGCAAGCCTAGCGCTTCTCTTCCTCCTCTCGGATGGGGCTTTTAGTCTTTCCTTCGCGTGCTTGAGACTTTGGCTTGTTAGCCGCCTCGCCCTCTCGCAATTCCTCCGCCGCCCTCTCATCCGCAGCCTATTTGGGGCTTCCTCCTCGCCAGAGCATGTACCTTAATCGCTTTACCGGAGGGGTTGGAATTTTAAGCTTTTGTTTCGCCTCGCCTTCTTGAACCGGTGGTGGAAGAGGAGCCTCTTCTTCTTCTCGAGTCCTCCACCGCCCGTTCGGGGCCGTACTCAAAGCAACCTCCTTAATAATGCCTTTGGGAGTTTGGGCCGCCTCGAGTAGTCCGCTGGGGTCCCGAGCCACTGGGGCCGGTTTCCCCCGTGCTCGGCACCCGAAACACCCCCGGGCCTCACCCTTCGAGACCGAGCTTGAGTCCGGGATGACTTCAGCGTAGCTTCCCCCTTAGATTTTGGACTTTTGGTGGGAGTCGCCTTCTCGCACTCTTCTTTCCTTCCCTTTTTCCTTCACTTTCCCCCTTTTGGCATCATCAATGAGCACCGGGGTAGGGACTAGGACCGACTTCTTCGTACTTTTGTAGGAGGTTGACACTCATCAAGACGATGGTGGAGCTTAGTCGAGCCTCATGCAACTCGCTCCTCTCCATGGTAAGGTCTTCCTTGTACCGCTTTGTGAGAGAGGTCACCGCTTCCTTGAAGTCTTTCACCTTCTCGCTGATCTTGTCTTCCAAGGCCGGCTGGATATTCTCAAGTCTTTGTTCAGCCGCCCTGATTGTTCAGACGATAGCGCAAGATGAGCGCCTTAGAAGCCAAAAATTCATCAAGTAGCTTCGGCTTGGCTCTCCCGAAAGATCTTGAGCCGAGCTTCGAATTTGACTTGTCACGAGCCAACGCTTCGAAATAAGCGCGGAAACATCGTGGGCGGCCGATGAAGAGACGTAAGACTTCACCCCGAAGTTCTTTAGTCGCGGCTTGAGCAACCGCCTCCATGTACTATGGATAGCCTTCGCAAGATCTCGATTTTTGATCCCTTGGGCGCTAAGGCTTTCGCCACCGATCGAGATCTTTGCAGGGTCCGGGCCGGGCGCCGCTCGAAAGTCGACCGCAAAGAAGAGCCGAGCGGGCTCGCCGAGGACGAAGCACCAGCCTTGGACTTCTCGTGACCAAGGATACCGAGTGGTGGTGCCGCTTCAAGCATTGGGTATCCTTGTCCCGCGGATGTCCCTCATCGCTTTCCAGACCTCGAATCATCGGGCGGGTCCCGGTCGCCATGATCTCGACCCATCTCGAGGGTGCCGAGCCTTCTCGCTTGTTTGTCAGCGTATCATCGCAAGCATAGCGGCCCTCGATTCTCCATGGTGCTAAGGTCGCTAGGCCCGAGTAGCCTATTTGCCGCCTCAACTTCATCTCTTCTTCATGGAGTTGCTGATAGGAGTAGTGGAGAACAAGGCGAAGTAGATGCGGCCACTCCCGAAAGCGAAGAAGCATGTGGAGCCTTGGCTGCTTTGGGCAATGATCATCAAGTCTCGAATGATCAGCAAGCTCCCGTATCTCGTTGAAGGATCTCACGGAGGCTCGAGATAAGATCATTGAAGCTTCCATCCCGATTGATTCGCCTTCGATGCGCCTCTTGGACTCCAAGTCTATGTGTGAAGTCTCGCTTCTTCGCCTGAGGGACCGAGCCGAGTGGAGGGACGTAAAGGGGGCCGTCCAGGGCGCCGAATATCCGCGCCCGAGCTTCGAAGCATCCCTTGGTCCCTTTCAAAGCGGAAACGATCTTCTCCACCGACCGAGTCTTCTCAAAAGACCCTGACTCATCAACCAACCGCACGGGCCGAGTAGTCTTCTCGGGAGCCTCGTTCAAGCAGGCACTTCCCGGAACCTCCTCGCAGGGCCGGCACCTCAACAAACTTTCTTCGCTTTCTTTGCCGGCGCCTTAGGAGTTTTAGCGGGAGGGGTTCTTTTCTTTGTAAGGCGTAGCTCGCCGAGACTTTGATCAATGAGAGACCGCCGAGGGTCCCGACCCTATCTCGCCGAAGCGCCGCCGTCTTGTTGTGAAATCTCGACCTTCTTCACATTGAAGTACTCCTTGTCACCGTAGGTGATAGGCTCGCATCCACATAAATCTTCGATCATGATGGACAATTGAGTCCATACAAAGCATTTGCCCTTTTGCGCCAAAGCATGTTCGATGCCTTGTCGAACTTAGCAAACTCGAGCCATGAATTTTCTGGAGAAAGAACTCCGTCCAATTTATCCGGGCTCTGGCCGTATACGGCCATCATCATCTCGAATCTTAGGCCTCGACACCGGTCAAACGACCCCGCTTGGCTTGTCGGAAGCAGCCGCGTCACTATATAAGCAAGTGCCCCGAACCGAGGCAACATGTCGTTCTTCGGAAAAGCAAGCTCAAAGTAGTGGGCTTTCCACGTAAGACGGTAAGATATTCATCAACTCCTGGCCGCCTCTGCATACCCGACCGCATCGGTCCATTCGGAGGGCGTATCAAAACTCCGCTTCAAAGCATCCTTGATGGACATCTCGCTTCACCCGTGAGCGGCGTCTGGGATAGAATGGGCAACAAATCTCGCCACTATATCTCCGCACACCGCGCCCCGAATTCAAGTACAGCTCCGCAACCCGTCTCGGGAGGAAGAACGAAGGCCTCCTGGACAGAAATTTCTCCACCACGACTCGCAGTAGCCGAGAATATATCGTCCATGTACTCCGTATCGCATGAATAGAAATCCATGGGCGGGTTCAAACCACACGCGATCCTTCTCCGTAATGTCCTCGCATATCCGCCGGAGATATCATAGAGATATTGGTTTCCGCCATTGTACTGCTACAAGAAATGAATCGCACCGCTTGGATAGAACTAGGTCTGCACAATGCGATAATAAAACATATAACAAATACATTAACGAGATATAAGCATACCAATAGATAAAATTCGAGATAAGATTGAGAGTGAAGTTGCAAGTAAGGATTGCGAATGCAGATCTCGGATTTTTCGGAATTTGAAAGTTATGAAGTATGCTAACGGGCGGTTTCAAAGATATGATCGAATATATATATCAACTATGAAGGTGAACGGTTTTCGATCGAAGGCCGAATTTAAACTTGCTTTATGATAATGGACGGTTAAGATTAGAAGTTAAAAATAGGCAATGATCACAAAAGACGCCTAAGTCAAAGCCGCTTGTAAAATAGCCTAAGTAGTAACCGTGGAAAAGACATGCATTAAATGCGTGCAGAGTTCAAAGCAAGCTTATGTATGGAATGTCGTGCATTAAATGTGAGCCGTTAATAATAAAGACAAACCAAAAGATATTAATGTCATGCCGAATCTTTGCCATAAATGCAAGGTATCGTTGTATTAAATTACTACCGAGTAGAGATACGCAAACCCGTCACCGAACATAGTAGTCAGTGATACCTCGTGTAGATGGTTTTCTCAATCTCTACGCACCGAACTTACTCAAGCACCGAGAGTGATCATTCCCCCTTACCGAAATGTCTCTCTCCCGAAACCTCTTACCGACCGGGGTCAGTAGGGTCCAACAAACCTAGCTCTACCGAAAGTTCTCCCGAACTGGATTCGCCTAGAGGCTTGGTCAGTGACAGCCCTTTGTTTGTCGGGCATGGGATCTTTTCCATTCTCGATATCCTTCTTTCGACATGGTCACGAATGAAGTGATGTTCGATGTCCACGTGCTTGCATCTCGTGTGAAGTACATGTGGTTCTCGAGTGATTGCAATAGCACCGGTACCGTCGCAGTAAGATCGGCACTTCATTCCGAATGACGCCATAGCCTCTCACCGTGCTGTCTCGCCCAAAGGATTTGGGCGCAACAACTTCCAAGGCAGCCATGTATTCAGCCTTTTAGTAGTCGACGTGGCCACCGAGTGCCGTTTCTTTGAAAACCATGAGATCGCTTTTGCCGCCTAGGAACCGACACGTTCCCCGAAGTTGATTTTCGGTCTATTTTACATCCCGCATAGTCGCATCGAATAACCAGCTAGTTCAATATTATCATCACCGGATACCACAAACCCACGTCAGTGTTCCTCGTAGATAGCGGAGAATCTTCTTTGCCGAGTCCATATGACTCGCTTGGGATTCGCCCGAAATCGAGCACGTACACCTACAACATAAGTTATGTCGGACGAGTAGCCGTTAGATATAATAAAGAACCAATTATAGCACGGTATTCGAGCTTGGTCTATCGATACTCCCTCTTTATCAAGATCTATCTTCATATTCGTGTTCATCGGGATCTTGATTGATTTGCCGGATGTGGTACCGAATCTTTTGATGAGGTCTCGAGTGTATTTGCGCTTTGGTTGATGAACGCTCCTCTTCGTATCGCTTGACTTGAAAACCAAGGAAGTAGTTCATTTCACCCATCATCGACATCTCGAACTTATCCTTCATCATCTTTTCAAATTGCCGACACATGACGACATTCTTTGATCCGAATATAATGTCATCTACGTAGATCCGCACAAGTAATAAGTCTTCTTCCAGCCGAATGCCGAATAGAGTGCGGTCCTCATCGCGCCTTTCGAAAACCTTTCGAAGAAGAAACTCGTACAGTGGTATCGTACCAAGCCCCGGGTGCTTGTTTTAACCCGTATAGAGCCTTCCCCGAGTCTATATACTTGATGTCCCCGCCGAAAGCCGGGCGGTTGTTCCACATAGACTTCTTCTTTCAAAGACGCCATTCAGAAAGCAGACTTCACATCCATTTGATAAACTCGAATCGTTGATGTGTCGCGTAGGCTAGGAATAGTCTCACCGCCTCCACCCGCAACCGGAGCGAAAGTTTCATCGAAATCTATTCCTTCACCTTGACAAAGTAGCTTTTAGCCACGAGCCTCGCTTTGTTCCCCGACTATAACGTTGTTTTCATTTCGCTTGTTTTTGAAGACCCATTTGGTTCCAATGACATGTTGATGCCGGGTCCGTCCTACAAGCTCCCATACTTCGTTTCTCGTGAACTCGATTCAGCTCTTCTTCCCGTATAGCAATAATCCGGGCCAAGATCTTTAAGTGCATCCTCAATATTCTCGAGGCTCTTCAGCAGACAAGAAGCGTGAAAATAATGCGCTTTCTCCTCGACGTAACTGGATCTTGTCTTGACATGTGCCGAAGGATCTCCAATTATAAGATCACAGAAGCGTGAGCATCTAGCCACGATCTACGATGTTTTAACTCTTCATCCGAAATTTGTTCAACACGTATAGTAGGTGAGTTAGGCATTTCAGTTGTACTATTCTCGAGATTGAAGAATTTCAAATGATAAGAGTATGATCTACTCGAGTCACCGTGTTCAAGGGCATTCACTCGAGAACATTACTAGATGTTCCCCCCCGAGTTGTTATTCTCGCAGAGGTCTCAGCTACCTCTACGGTTTCCTCATCGACTTGAGTTACCCGGGATTGATTCTGCTCGGGAGAATCAATCTCGCTCGCCTACTTGCTCACCGGGTTGAGATTCGCAGATTTGTCTTCGCTTCTTCGTCCGAATCATCATCCCAACATAGCCGGATCTTTTCGCATTTGTCTTTTAAGCTTAGATCCCGTAGCCGCCATCGATGTCCTCGCATTCGTAATTTAAGTTATTGCTCCCGTCTACGTAGCAAACTCGTTAAAAACAACATGAGGGCTTTCCTCCACGCAAAGAGTCCGATGGTTGAATACTCGGAAAGCTTTGCCGACCCGAGAGTATCCTAAGAATATTCCCCCGATCCGACTTGCTATCAAAAGTCTTCACCGATCTTTCCCATTATTGTGGATAAAGCATGAACAACCAAAAATATGGAAATAAGATGGAGAGGGCTTCCCGCCGTTCCATAGTTCATATGGTGTCCGCTTATGCCGCTTTGTCAAGAGAGATCTATTCTCGAGTATAACATGCGCACGTAGCCTTCTCGCCCGAATTTGGTCGGGAGTCCCGAGTCCTGCGAGTAGAGTCCTTGCCGCCTCTTTTAGAGTTCTCGTTCTTTCGTTCAAAGAACTCCATTCCCGCCGAGGTGTGCGTGTACCGAAGTCTCATGCTTCTATTCCTTCGCTTGCGTAACTCCTTTACCATGGAATTAAGGAACTCGCCTCCGTCCGAACGTATTTTTCTCGATCTTGGTGTTCTTCTCGACACCGAGCTTTTTCGAAGCGTTGGTAACTCGTTTTGACGTCGACTTGTTGGCAATGAATATGACCCATGTGTAGCGCGAGTAGTCATCTACGACCACTAATGCATATTTTCTCGCCTCCGATCGTCACCGGGGAGACCGGACCGAACAAATCCATATGTAGTACCAAGAATTCCATCCGTGGAAGGCGATGGAACCGGAGGATTTTGATTCCTTGTCTCGCTTTCCCTTCGACATACGCTTCACACCGAGTGTCTTTGCCGAATACTTCATTCGGCAGCCCCCTTGCTAGAGTGTTTCTTGCAAGCTTGTTGAGCGTCTTAAAGTTGAGATGGCCGAGTCTTCTCGTGCCATAGCCACCCCGTGCGGTTGTCATTCTTCGCTAATAAGCAAGCTTCGTGTTCACTGAGTTCCGGGCCACCACATATATGTTCTTTCACGCGCGAACCCGATAACACCGTTTTCCCCGCGGATTTATCAATAACATCACGTAAAAACCACGCCAAATATCACTCTATTTGAGTTATCACAAAATTGACTAACAGAGAGAAGATTATGCCGAAGTCCTTCAACATATGATACTCTTGGAACGTCCGCGCCCAATGCCGAGTGTTCCATATCCTCTCGGTATAGCCTTTTGCATTGTCTCCGAACTCAACTCGGGGTCCTTCTTCAAGTGATATAATTCTTCGCAGAGACTCCTTTGGTATGTCATGTGTCTTGAGCATTCGCCGTCCACATACCACGGGTCTTTACGCACTCCGCAAAAACGTAATTATATTCGAGTACCCTTTTATTTTTGATTTTGGGTTCTTAGATGTTAGTTTTAGTAACCCAAATCTGCCTAACAACCCCGGTGGTTTCGTAAATTTTCTTTCCACCGGAGTCAACATATCTCGACCACCGGACCGATCACAACCGACTTCGAGGCTTCCGAGGTTCGGGAGTCCCGATCTTCCCGAGTTGGCGGATCGCCGACCTTAGCCTTCGTCGTGGCTTTCTTTTTCTTCCGACCTTTGGAGC
Source organism: Lavandula angustifolia (assembly GCA_028984105.1). NCBI lineage: Eukaryota > Viridiplantae > Streptophyta > Magnoliopsida > Lamiales > Lamiaceae > Lavandula > Lavandula angustifolia. The sequence goes on along the minus strand of CM054813.1, from coordinate 23,340,952 downwards.
CTCTTCTAACTATAGGTTCATAATAATATGACCCATACCGAGCCGGATGTGTCGCCTTTGGAGGTCCATACCGATCCGCCAATTTTGATTTGGCCGGTTCCCCCTCGACCGAACCGGGGTTTCTTGGCATTGATCTTTTTGTCGAACGCCGATGCGTGGGATGAGGTGCTTTCATCTTCTCGTTTGTTCTTTGCTAGGGGGTTCAAGTATATCTCGCGTTGATAGTCTCCCCTCGAACAAATCTATCGCAAGCCGTACTTCGAGTGTATGAGCGCATGAGGAAGCTCCTGGGACCGAATCCAAGTCCTTCCTTGCAGCCGCTTTGGCTTATTGCTTGCTAGCATAGCTTCTAATTTCTTCTCAAGACCCATGTACCTCTCGCCATCGGCTCCTCCGCATATCATCACTCTTCTTCAAGCGTGTCGTGCTCGGCCTCGAAGTCCCGACATTTCTTGCTTCAACAGACTCGGCCCGCATCTTTCTCGAGTCAAGTCATTGGTCAAAACCGAAACCGATCTTCTTGATGCCGAGACTTGGCCATCGAGAGTTTCTCTCCTCCCCGAGTCTCAACACAAGTCCTTCGGCCTCGCAGCAACCCCGACTCTCCCGAGAAAGTCTCTCGATTCTCTACTTTCGTGGTATCCAACTCCCCGAAGAGTCTTACTCGAGCCGCAGACTCATCCGAATTTGTTCGTCGAGCAGCTTCTTCGTATGCGGTCGCGACGTCCAAATTTTCATCCGCACCTGAAATAGTGTCGTGTGTGCAAGGGTGAAGAGGAGTTAAGTGGTTCATGAGAATTTACCTCATCCTCTTCGCCCGCCATCATGCACTTTTCACCGATTCTTCGCCTTCAAGCTCTAAGGCCATGAAAGCCGCTTCATCGTCGATGAATCCATAAAGGAGTCGACCTCTTCGAGTCGTCCGAGATTTCGCCGCCTATGTAGGATTGTCTTTTCGGGCGAATTTCTCTCTCCTTGCCTTACGTGCCGCACGTTCAAAGACTATCGAGCTCGGGACAATCATACCGATAATGTCCCGGCTTCTTGCAAGCCAGAATAAGCGATGACTCTTTCTTCTTTGCTTTCGCTATTCTTTGATGGTTCTCGAGTCATCTTTCTTTCGCATTCGTAAGATTGTGAGTCGGGAGTGTGTTTTGACATATAATTTGACTTACCTTTCGTTTCCCGATAGGCTTTAGTCACTTTTTCGCGTCGCTCCTTCTCCTTCCTCGATACTTTTACAAACAGCGCCGCATACTTTTGAGCGAGACTTCCTTCTTGTAGATCATCGAGTGAAGGTTCGCCTTACTCGTCGTTTTGCTCGTTGTCCGGAGATGCCGTGGCCGACCGATGCTTTGAAAGCATGATCGATTTTTGTGTCGCCTAGCCCCGCTTTCTATGAGGTCTGCCGAACTCAAACTCCTTCGCTCGTAATTCGAAAAGATATGGTCGGGAGACACATCATCTAAGTCGAATGTCGCAATAGAGTGGCAAAAGGTGTCCAAGTGTCCATCCGATAGTGCCCCTCGTAATCTTCGATTCATCTCTCGGTTGTCGAATGTCTTTCCCAGCCCCATTGATAGAGTTCATCGATTGGTAAATCGACGTTCGATCTTCGATTTTGTCACCGGGCATGAGAGACAAGCTTTCCACCTTTTGGAGTTCCAAAGCGCTAGTTTATTCGCTTTAATCTTCTCGAGTCCCTCGACTCGCAGCGCTAGAGCGTCCCGCAGTTCTTTTGCAGCCTTGCATTCCCGAACCCTACCAAGATAAGAATCACTAAGGGTGGTCGCATAATAGCGTTTCCGGCAACACGGTCTAAGTTGTGAAGCTTCTTCTCCTCGTGGAGTGAAGAGACTTGCCTTTGGGAATCTTCTTCCTGGTCACCATTCCTCCTCCTCGAGCTTGGTCCTCGAAGTTACGACACTATCGATCATGGGAACGATAGGTCCATCTTCAAGCACTTCGCCATAACTGCGTCATGGAGGGATGTCGGATGTGCTTCCATTCTCGACTCGCCATACTCCATAATTCTCCACCGAGAACATGGGTACCATCCTTATACCCGACATATCGCCCATGAAGAATATAGATATGAATGTAGAGTGATATGCAAAGTGAAAACGTTTTCCTCGGATCCGTCTCGAATAGACCCGCCTCAAAGATAACAAGAGTCAAAGAACTCCCGGCCTCGATACCAATTGTTGGTCCCGAGAGTACGGTCAGTGTAGAGGGGGGGGTAAATACACTGATTCGATTTCTCAACTTCGAACTCGAACAAATCCTATTCGAGATGGTGTCCGATCAGTCAAATGGCAAAACAGCACTGCATAACCGTTCCGAATCGAGTTAAAGGCTAAGAGTACCGACTCGACCGAGATCCGCTAACCGACTAGGTCGACCCGCATCTGACGTAAGAGTTCAAAGGCGCGTGAATAGTGTAGGCCCAAATCGCTTTAATGAGGAAAACATTTTATGCAAGTCTCGGCTCAGTAGATAAGAAGTTCGGAATGCCGAGACAGCTTGATTGATTTTAAATATGATGTTCAAGTATGAATAGTAAAATCAATGCAAATGCCTAAGAAAGCAAGAAGAGACACAAAGGATTTTTAAAGTGGTTCGGATATCGCTCAAATCCTACGTCCACCGTCCCGAATGATCGAGGAGGCTATTTATTATCCCGAAGTTAGTCTCGGCCACTTAGCACACCGGGCAAAGCCGCTTCTTGGTTTTTATATCGATCCAAGTCTCGGCTTACAACACTATCAAACTTAAAGTGTTTGACAAACTTCTCCAACAAGGAAGGAGTCCTTATACAATAAGGGATCGGGTTCAAATGTGAACTCCTTCGTCTAAGCTATAGATAAGAACGGTTGAGCTTAGTGGTTAGAGGGATAAGGAACGAGAATGCAGCCTATCTAAAGCGACGAACAACCGAGGGTTTAGCTATAGGTTCGTGTCGGCCGCTTGGATACTAGAAGCTTATGTCGGTTCAGCCTTGGTTCCTTTTGAGCCGGATGTAGCCTTTCACGGAGATAAATCGGTTGATTCTTGCGGAAGACTTAGTCGTTAATTTCGCTCATTTCAATGCTCTCTCATGTTCTAGGTGCACGCATTCTCTTCAAATCTTGAATGTTCCCTCTATTTATAGAGCAGTAGATTGAAAATAGATCCGTTGGAGACGATCTTCTTCTCTCTCTCTCTTTTGGTAGTAAACGGCTCTTTTGGGTGTAGGTAACAATGTATTTTCCCACCTTTTTAGGTAAAAGGTTGATCTGCAGCCTTTAAGCAGTGAGAAGACACGTGTATTCTTGTCATTCGCTGAGGTGGATGGAGTGGTCGAGACAAAGACAGACTTCGAGACATGCATCGAAGCCGACTTCTCTCTTCCTCGTACATGACAATGCCGATGGTCTTTCAAAAGATTCTCGACACCCCGAAGACTATCCGCCGTCCGGTAGTCCGACCTTGTATTCGGCAGATGGGATCGTTGAAATAAGTCTATCGATGATCGCCTCCGAGTCCAGATGAACTACTCCCGCCGAAGTTCGGGCTTCAACCGACTCTCTCGCATATCGCTTCCCGCCGAGTCCAAGATCACCGAGTCTTCTCGCACCGGTGCCGAGGCAAATAAGCTACCGAGCGCCTTGACCGAGAGCAGAGTGTCTACCGAGTCCGAAACCTCGAGACAAATACGAATACAAAGGAATGGTTCATCAATCGATAGGGTTTTGGGATCTTCAAATCTTCTCAACGCTTCGTAGCACGAGGCTACCGAGCGTGATTCAAGATAGAAGATAGAGTCATTTCCCGTGAAGTATGATCATGCCGAGGATTGAATCATCACCCAACAGCTTATCGCAAGGAATAAAAATCGACTAGTTTTCAAATGATATTGTCAAGCGTAGGAATAGACTTTGATGAAACGTTCGCCTCCGGGCCGCAAGATTGAAAGTCGTTCGTCTATTCCTAGCCTACGCAATGCATCAAGGATTTAAAGTATATCAGATGGATGTAAAGTAAGCTTTTCTGAACGGCATACTGGAGGAAGAAGTCTACGTGGAACAACCGCCTGACTTTCAATAGGGACATCAGGTTTACAGACTCAAGAAAGCTCAGTACGGGTTAAAACAAGCACCGGGGCTTGGTACGATACCCTATCCGACTTTCTACTTCGTAAAGGTTTTCGTAGGGGATAGTATATCACACTCTGTTCAGTATCAAGTTAGGTGATGACATCCTACTGGTGCAGATCTACGTGGACGACATCATCTTCGGTTCCAGAAACGTGACCATGTGTCAATAATTCGAGAAGATGATGAAGGAGAAGTTCGAGATGTCAATGATGGGGGAGATGAACTATTTCCTTGGTTTTCAAGTAAAGCAATCTGAGAAGGGAACGTTCATCAACCAAGCCAAATATACTCAAGACCTCCTGAAAATATTTAGGTGTGAATCGAGCAATCCAGTCAAGATCCCCATGAACAGAAATTTCAAAATCGATCTCGACAAAGAGGGAGCTTTTGTTAACTCAACTGATTATAGAGCTATTATTGGTTCTTTGCTATATTTAACAAAGCAAGCAGACTGTCATAACTTACGCTGTAGGTGTATGTGCGAGATTTCAGGCGAATCCCAAGCGGAGTCATCTAGACTCAACGAAGAAGATTCTGCAATACCTGAAGGGAACACCGGGACGCAGGGTTTGGTATCCCGCCGATGATAATCTTGTTTTAACCGGATATTCGACGCCGATTATGCAGATGGTGATAGATCGAAAGTCAACTTTTGGAACTTGTCGCTCTAGCAAGAAGCTCATATCATGGTTCTCCAAGAAACAACATTCGATAGCAACGTCCACTACTGAAGCTGAGTATATGGCTGCCGGAAGTTGTTGTTGTTGTGCCCAGATCCTTTGTCTTCGACAACAACTGCGTGATTATGGTATCTCTCAAGATGAAGTGCCCATCTATTGCGACCCCACCAGTGCGCATTGCAATCACTGGAATCCAGCTTCTTCACACAAGATGCAAGCACGTGGACATCCGACACCACTTCATCCGAGACCACGTCGAGAAAAAAGAATATCAGGATGGAGAAAATCCATACTGATAAGCAAAGGGCAGATATACTGACCAAACCGCTAGCTGAGAACAGATTCAGAGAACTCTCAGTTGAGCTGGGTCTGCTGGATCCTACCGACCCGAGTCAAGCAAAAGGATCGCAAGACAAGCCGCTTAGTCGACTTCGGGACTATGGTTCAGTAGGGTGAACCATACAATACTCAGTAAGGGGGAACGTGAGATAAATACTGAACCTTCAGGATCACTAACAATTGCTATCATCGACATGTGGTATCAACTGACTACTATGTTCGGCTGACAAGTTTGAGTGTTAAATTCAATATTTACATTCAGTAGCATGCTTAGCATTTATTTCCCGCCATTAATTCTTAAATGATGCATTCAGTAAAACCGTTTTCATTAAAAGTGCGCCATCCTAAGAACTGACTGTAGCACATTAAATGCATGTCATCTCACCTTACTCCAATTTGCAAATCTTACGTAGGTCGAGATTGTAGGCAGCTAAGTAATCATTCCGTTTATAACATTAAATCCTAACCGTCTATAATAAAGCGAGATTAAATCATAACTATCAGATCTGATAACCGCTTTGTATTCAAATCATACTTAATCTTCTCGTTTATTCTTCTCACCTATTTCTGCCATTTTCAAATTTTAAAAGCTCTACACATGACTGCATCTAAGACTTTCTAAAACTTCTACTACCTCTTAAGCTCTTAATCTACGGTAAATTTCTCATGCCGTTTCTGCAATTCTAACTTACTCTATTTTCAAGTGCTAATACTTGTTTTGTAGATTCTAGATCAAATGGCGTCACAATCAAACATAGTTCAAACTCCTACTGATATGGACGAGATCATCCAGGGCAGAGTTTGTTTCGAGCCAACGTTGGTGTTTCACAAATCGGAACTCCCTTATACGGAGAATATTTACATCGCTCTTCAAACATCTGGCCTAAAGATGCTCATAAGGAAGCAACCGAAAGCTTATCTTCCTCGACAAGTGGTTGAATTCTACTTCAACCTGCTTCATGTTGAGGATACCGATGCAGAGGTTACAGTAGTGAAATACTTGAAAGAAACTTCTCCGCAGAAGTGGGAAGAGAGTTTCGCCCACATAAATATTCTTAAAGTGCTAACGATAGTTTTCAGCTTTCCTAACTCAGGCATTTCTCTAGTCGGATACAAAGAAGCCGAGATCAACGATTATATGAGGCGTTTATGTGGGAGGGATGACATATCCTTCAAAGCCGCTTTCCTCAAAAGTCGCCTCCCGCCCGAATACATAGGCTTGACTTGTATTGTCATCCACATCCTCACTAGCACAACTAGATCATTCGATCGGTTGTCCAAGCTTCGACTCTAGATTATAATGGCTATTGTGGATGGATTCGTAGTCAATTGGGCTAAGTTATTCCGCATACAAAACCGATAGCTCGCCGCATAAATTTGTCTATGATAATGACGATGAGAGAAGACTATCGTCGATAGACAAACCTACCGTATGGGACTAAAGTTTCAAAGACCGACCGAAGCTTCAGGTGTCCTCAAAAGCTTCGTTTGAAGATATGAAGTACTTCGACAAGAAGCAAGTAAAATTCGTAACAAGGATCGCCGCTAAAAAGTCCATCGGGCCGTGGGACCGCATCGAAAAGGTCATCCATCGACTTGTCTTCACGAGCCGAAGGGGCCTAAGCGAAAGAAACTATCGAAGAAGGAAGTTTCTAAGGCCGATTCTCCACCCCTCCACAAAGAGGAGACAATACTAGACTCGAACACCGGCATGGAAGGTGCCACGATAAAAGAGAAAGTTTAGAGAGTCAAGACTCAAGAGACTCGGATTGGAGCATGATCCAACTACCGAACTTTGTTCGTAGCTACCAACCACCGTTCACCGACCAAGCTTAGAGTTGAATCGAAGTCGCCGAACAAATTCCCGAGATAGCCAACTATCGGGATTTGGTGGATGTAGCTGTCGTGGCAAGGACTCGAATGTCGCCGAGGTTCCTTAATTGGGATATTCTAGAAGAGACTATCCAAAGAATACTCGGCGCCTACTCTCGTGGTAGAGGAGCAAAGCAATTGCAGCCCGAGATAGGGTTTGGGGAACCCTCGACATTGCTTCCTTTGAGGATCCGGGAAGTTAGCTATGCTATATTTGCTTGAAGCGTAAGACCGCCCCGTCGCTCCGCCAAGAACACTTCACTCGACGACGAACCAACCGACGATGACTCAACACCCAAGGATGCAGAGCGGGGAGACTCTCGCCGAGGGAAAAACTCCCGGCCGAGAAGGGCGACTCACCACCTCCACCTCCCGAGTCTAGTGCCACCCCCAGATGTATCTTAATCTGGACAAAGAACAACTCGCAAGCCTCTGAGCAAAGGATCACTAGCTTATCTTATCAGATAAAACCTATAGCTATTGTATCCAAGAGGACCATCAACAGATCAATTCAGAAGCAAGGAGACAAAAATCGTCTCCTGGCTAAGGGTGTGCACCCGAAATGGGCACAAGACACTAAGTGCTCGATCGAGCGAATTGATGCCCTCGCTGTAGAAGTCAAAAAGGTCGCTGAAACTTCAAAGCCAAACATTCAGGAGATTGTCGAGATATCTTTAGCTGCTTAGAAGACGGACTTAGCCACTCAAGGTGCACACGCTTGAAACTCAAGCCAAACAATTCTCCGAGCAATGGCCGCGCAGAATGGCCGAAGTCCAAAAGATGATGGATGAGAGGAACAAAGTCCGTATCATCCAAGTGTGGCTAAGCTCTTACTCAACAAGCCACAACTCTCGACTTCATCCGAACCGGACTCCATGAGGTCGGTAGATGCATCTCTACTCCAAAGACAAAGCCCATGCCGATACCCCCGATCAAGGAGATCCGCCTCGATCACGAAAGGGATTGGGACAAATATTATGAAGCCGTCGAGGACCTCGACTCCCCCTTCACCCAAATCAAAAACTCTCTCCACAGCCTACGAGATGATGTAGTCGCTGTCAAGATCCTAATGACCTCGGCTGATGATGCCATAAAGGGGGATGGGGAAGTAAAGGGGGATGGGGAAGAGAAAAAGGGGGAAGAGATGGAAGATATTGAGGAGATCGGGAGAGAGCACATTATATCCAAAATGCATCTCCCTCTCCCCAAAGGAAAGGAGAAGGAAAAGGCTATTCAAGGCTAGGCAGAGCATCAAGAGCAAATTATGCACCGGCAAACAAGCAAGTTGGAGGATCAGGTGAAGGATCCTCAACTAGGTGAAGGATCCTCAGTTCAGGCACACATTAATGAAATACCCAAATTCATCGAGGGGACGGAGCCAATTGTGCCGAAGAGGCATGGCAAAGAGATAGCTACTGAGAGCTCTCCCCCTCCATCGCCTAAGTTCAAGTATGAGGAAGAACAACATGCTTACGATGAATTGATCTCTCAATAGCTGCAGGCTCAGCTGGATCACGAAGTGAGAAAAGAAGAAGATGCCAAGTTGAAGACGAAGACGAAAGTCCCTGTGGCAAGGCAGTCAAGAACTCAGGCTCAGCTAAAGAAAGTTCAGCAGAAGTAGACCACTCCGAAAAGGACTCAGCAGAAGCCAACTAAAAAATCTACTTATGAGTCTACTGAAGAGTCTGATACTAACAAGCTGCCACTATCCGAAAGGCTAAAGAAGAAAGCTCCTAAGCTTACAGCTGAACAAATTGCTGAAGAGAAAGCCTTATGGGATGCAGTTAAGATAGGTCTCGACTTCACAGCTAGGGAAAGGCTCACAGCTGAAGCTAGAGATCGATTGAGAAATGTTGAATTGGCAGAGCAAATTGCCAGAACTGAAAAAGTAGCTAGGGATGTCGTTCCAGTTAAGAGCAAAGAGATCCCAGCTACATCTAAATTCTATAGACGCGGTGGATAGAAGCCACATTTCAGGAAACCTCTATTCCGCCGTAGTGACAAGTGGAGCCCTTGGAACCTGAATGAGCAGTGGGAGAGTCTGAAGGAAGATTTCATAAAAAGCTACTATGTATGGCAATGCTATCCGAGCGACGTTCCAATGGACAAACCGTTCGATCGTTCTTGTATCGTATGATCCCAACTTTCGTTCTTAGATTGTCATGTTTGTTCATAAGGAAGGAATGTCACTAAAAGCGCCTACATTTATACGTATGACTACCCCCATGCTTCTTGAAGGTAACATCTGCACGAAAGAGATAGAAAAAGAGGTGAAGATAGCCATGGATCGCAAAGAGTTGTCCTCCCAGATGAAAGAAGATCTTCCACAGATCAAACGTCTCAGGGAAGCCATCTACAAATCCTATGGGCTAGAACTTCCAGAGGCCAAGTCTGCTGACTTCAAATTGAGGATTCAGACGTTCAGATCACACTAGTAGCAGACTTAGCCGTCTTTTAGTCTTTGCCTTTCTCTTTTCTTCTTTTGGTAGTGTAGTACTAATGTATATGTAACCATTTCTCTATCAATGAAATCAGTACTTCACTTGGCAATTCATTATTACGACTGATCACTAAAGTGATCAAAACACACTCATTGTACTTAATTTCTTCTGATGTGCCCTTGTGTAATTGTTAATCTGTGTTGTAATTCTTTCAGTTGTTAGTGGTTAATGGTTTTGACATCATCAACTAGGGAGAAATTATAGGGATATGAGTCAATGGACGGGAGAAATTGTTGGGAGATGATTTAGTACCTCTGATACAGAGTAATTGTTGTATAAATGTTTTAAGGAGGAATTGAAGATCCCAAAACCCCTGAGTGTGTGATGAACCAACATGATGTAATAAGGCTAGACTCGCTTTGATCTTTCTAGATTAGTTTGTCTAAGTCCTGTAAGGGGTAAATTGTTGGACCGAACTTCGGAGAGAAGTTAAGGTTCCGGAACCCCATGTCTATTATCGGTTCAATAGAGCTCGTCCGCATAAGAGCTCGCAGTTTGTCTTCAAGTCGCAGGCCGGAAGCACTCAATAGAAGATCACTCTTCAGTCGACTCAGAAAGAAGACTCAGTATGATCATCCTTGATCTACTGAATGAGCTGCAACTCAGTTGTAGACCGTACAGGGGAAATCGATAGCCTGACTTTATCAGTCGGATGTCTGTAGAGGAACACTTAGTGTCCGAGGTTCAGAGGAAGTCAACTCAGCTAGAAGACTGATGTCTGACAAGTCTCACCTACCGCCATACCTCGACCAATGAGAAGCAAGCAAAGCTTACCTGATCTGACACAAAAGATGCTCTCATGCACAGAAAGCCAACCACCCTCTGCAGCGACATTCAAATTAAATGACCATTTTCCTCAGAGTCTTGTGACACGTGGCATGGTCCCCTCCAACAGATCTATGCATGGGTCAAAACTATATAAAGAGATCATCTTCAAGAATGGAAGAGAAGACCAACAACGGGAACATAGACGCAAGAAATTCAGGAACACATAGTCAAGCACTCTAGCAAGCTTACTGTTACATCCAGCGAAGAACTAGAAATCTTAGAGATATCCTAGTAGTTCTTCACTCTATAGTTGTTCCCGATCTCTTTTCTAAGCTAACCTTGTTAGATCTTAAGCTTAGACACTTGAAGGAGTTCACTTTTAGTGAAACGTTATTATTGTAAGAACTTCTTCCTTACTGGAGATAAAACCCTTCAAACTTTGGTTTGATCTTGTAAAGTCACAAAGCACTATAACTTAGAAGGTTCTGTCTTGCGTACAGAAACTTGTTGAGGCTTGCTCAGATTAATCAACAAGAACTCCTGTTTGGCAGGACCGTGGATGTAGGATCTTGCGTATCCGAACCACGTTAAAAATTGCTCATGTAATTTACTGTTTTATTGCATCTGTTATTCAACTATTTGCAATAAAATAGTATACTTAGTAAAATACTGACCCTCGCGTTTGAGCAAAACTTGGACTCAAGTGTATTCAACCCCCCCCCCCCTCTACACCTGATACTCGTCTCTGGACCAACAACTCATATCTAATTCTTTCATTGAATTTATTTGGCACTTGTGTTATTTAAAAAGTTTAATTTACGACATAAATAAATAATATTTTTCCACCCTTTCATAAAGGTAAAAAACCTCGATAGCTTTCGTCCCAATTGTATGTTTCAGCCCTTCTACATTCAAAAAAGTTATCATTTATCTTCTAATCTTAGATTCTAGATTGAACAATATAATAACACTAATAAACCAGATCAATGGAGTTTGGTATTATTGCTACATTATTGGTGTTTATCGGATTTAGAATCAATAATCAATAATAAATTTGCTTTTATTAATCATATTCTTATTTCTACATGTATTTGCTTATGTACTATAACCAACATCCTGATACCATACCAAGCATTCTCTTTGTATCATTCTGTTAGTGATTGTTACCATATTGATTATTCTTACTTATATTAAATCCGCCAAATTAGGTAAAATCAAGGAATTCTTATTAATTGAAAGACTGAGGAGGTATGAAGTTCCTAAAACTTAGGGACCTATGGTTGAACCATGCATTAATCAGCAATGAATGATTATTTATGAAGAAAATGTCCCAGAAAAGGAGTCTATAAATGAGTTATTCTTATAGATATATGCGTTGGAAGAAACATTAATTTTCAGTGGCTATTTCAATAATTTCTTGTAGTGAAACCGTAAGTCTTTTGCAAACCTTGCAAGCATGAGAAGTACACAACATGCAGATGGAATTATTAGGCTAATTAAGAGATGGAACTCCAATCCAAGTTATGGAGATAACACAATTATCTTTTACTGTTACAAGAGGACAAGAATTATGTGCAGCTGAAGTCATGTCACCATACACCAGTGATACGCTATCAAAAGAATGTGCATGCTTCATGAAAGTATTTGATTTGATAGGTCTTGTGTTGTATAATACGTAAGATAAATTAAATTCTCTTCACACTTCCAAACTTTCTTTTTGAATGTTTTGCTTTTCCACCTACTATCTTAAATGGCTGCATCACTTATTAATATCACCTTCTTAGAAGTACCAGCCTTCAACTTCGTAGTTGATTTCATATACTTAGAAAGGGTATGAATTCTGATTTCTTAAACTTCACATCTTACACTGTTCACTTTTTTATCAAAAGTATCAAGAAAGGACGAAAACTCAAGTTGTCATAACATGTTCTCCATCTAAACTGAAAATCCGTGGAGGGTTTATATTTTCTTGAATTACTCCTTCAACTTCACTAGAAAAATCAAAATATAAATAACTTGAGACAGTGTGACGGCTCACTGCTATTACAGAGAAGGAACTCAAACTATATTACCGACATGTTGCTCTTTATGGTGATCCGAAAGATAGAGATCCAAAATCAATCTTGGATCATCTAAAGGACAAATGTGGATCCAAAAAGAATTGGATAAGGAAGCTTGAAAGTCTTTCGTCGTTATCAACATCACATTAAATTATACCACAAATGAAATTTTGTAATTACTTGATAGATTACGTAATTTGAGTTTTAATTATATATGATATCATATAATTTAATATATTTACGTAATTGTAATAGTTTTCTGTGTGTAGCATGAGTGTTATTCTAGTTGCATCTAATATTCTATTCACTAGTCTATATGTCGGAAAAAGGAAATAAACCCTTGTTATACTTAGGGGATCGCTTGGAATGAAGGTCTTTGGAATTAAATATCGGTATAAATTGTTTGGATTGAATATACTACAATTTGTTATAAACTAAATAGAATGAGATAATAATAGAGAGAACGATAAATAGATGTATATTATTATTAGGGCGAAGACCTATATTTATAAAGTTACATAGTAAGCTATTGAGCCTCTAGAGTTTACAATAATCATCATATATATGATATATATCTCCAATTAAATATATTTACAACACTCTCCATTGATTGACCATCCCTAGAAATAAATTGCTGCCTCGTTAAAACTTTGTCAGAAAAACCCAATGGGATAAAAAACTGGTATGAGGAAAAAGAGTATAGCTTCTCCCCTCAAAATAATCATTTTAGATCCCTGAGTCGGCGCATATCGATCTTGTGTACCAACTTCTTGAATGTTGATGTTGTTAATACCTTCGTAAAAGAATCGGCTAGACTGTGACTTGAGCGAATTTGCTAGATGTCGATGCTGCTAGTCTTTTGGAGATCATGTGTTGCATTGACTTTTTTGTGAATCAATCTCAATGACTCATTTACTCGTGTGTTAAAAATCTTAACTAAGAAAACCATATGGGAAAAAACTTAAAAAGGAAAAAAAAGTACAACCATTTGAGCTTCGGGGCCTTTTTGACCTTTAGGGGTCAAGTCTTATATTCAATATTATTTATAATTTATCACTCCCTCAAGATAACAATCTTCAAGGTTATCTTCAAGACCTACACTAATATGTGCAACACAAGTTTAATTATCCTTACAGAGAATAACATGGAATATGTATATCATTACTCTCATAAATAGATCAATATCATGTTTGTTTCCAAGATAATAAAGGATGGTCAATATCATTTCAAATTCTCCAATTGCACATAAGTAAGGAACTTCTGGTCCTAAAACATCTTTGTTATCTTCTATAGGTCTAAATGAATCTCTATCCACTTCAAGTGATTGAAGCAACCATTAGGTAGCTATGTGGAAGCAATATAATAAAATCTCTTTAAAGACCCTTCAGGTAGGTCGACTGACGTAACTCCATCAGGGAGATGCTCGATATGCAGGTCGTGACAATTATTAGCTCAACCTGAGTCTTCTGATTCTAACTCCGTCTTTAGTCTTGAGTTGATTTCCTCAAGTACTTTTGTACATAATGATTTACTTATCCTCTTCAGGATGAATTTGGAGTGATGTGTTCTAATTTTGTATTCCACGGACTTCTTATCTTTTAGCACCAACAAATCTCACGCTTCTAGAGTCAATGAGAATCAATTGATTTTATTTTGTCTGTGAGGAACTTCGGTTTTTTTATTGTGAGTATACAACAGGTATATGAGATTTTAGTTTGCATGAAATAATTTGATGAACTTCTAGTTCATAGTGCGTGAATTTAAATAATTAATACAACATGATATTTGCGGCATTCTATCATTTATATTTCATATCTTCCCTAATATCGACAATGATGTGAGTTGGATTATCAATGAATAAAATAATCCATAATTATTTGCTCTATGTAAGCCATTTGGACGGAGTATACATATAAGTATTATGCTCTTCAGGAGTTTCAATCAAACTCAAGTCATAATTTTTGTACCCTTCTGTCAAGGGATACTCGTCGTTCTTATTATATCATATACGACTATACTATTTCAGCCCTTACAACAAATTTTGCAGTCTAATTGAAAACATCTTTTTGACTTACATACTTTGAGCAAGTTAAATCCTTCAGGGATCTTCATATATACTCCCTCCGTCCCACAATTCTTGTAACATTTTCTTTTTCGGGGTATCCCACCATTCTTGTAATATTTCCTAAAATAGATAATTATTACACACACTTTATTTGAGGACCCCACTTCTTTACTCACAACCAACAACTCTCCTAAAATACCGCGCCGAAAAGTTTTGTTACAAGAATCACGGGACAGAGGGAGTATATCACTATCTAGTGAATCATATATATAGATATTTACTACATCCATAATGCACATATCAAACCTTGGTGATATAAGTAGATTAATCAAACTCTAAAATATAATGACGTCTATTATGAGAGAGTACATAATTAATTTTCGGTCTTTGAGAGATATATTGTGTTGTGAGTATTGCCCTATATTTCGTAATTTTTCATTTCTCTTTGTAACAAAGACACATTTGTATCCTTCGAGGATATACTTTCCAGATTTGAGAACTACAAGTCCAAATATTTTCGGTTCTCTAGGGAATATTAATTCACCTTCTATGACTTCGTTCCTCTTTGGCCAATTATTTCTATCTTGACAATCTCTAATAGATCGTTGTTGAGGATCTTCGAGTATATCGTCATGTGTCCACGATGATATTTGATCTCTCTAATATATTGAGATATCATTAATTTCAAATGCTTGTAGTTCTTTAAGAACTTTTATTTGATTGATTAATCATTTTCGTCATTGTTTGGTTCATATCTTGCACCTCTTTTCTTAGGCACAAAAATGCTTTTAAAACCAATTGGTCGACCATATTTTTGAGGAACTTTATATTCAATTACTATCATTTGTACTTGTCCTTTAGGGACCTTTATTCTTGTGAGGGTATTTGCAGCAAATGTATAACATTGCCACTTCTTTTATATAGAAAAACATCAAGAAATTGGTTTGCAATCTTTTGCAAGTGAATCTTTCAACTTCTTGTTCATATTGATTACTTCATGAATCTAAATGTGACTAGTTTTTCCTTGTGTTTTTTGGAAGTAGATTTCACATTGATTACTTCAGGAATCCAAATATGACACATGTTCCGCCTAATATTGGAAATATCATTTCATCATAATAAGAATTTTCAAATGGACTCGTTTTTATGCGTACAAAAAACCAGCTTGAGTATGGACATGAGAAATTAAGTGTTTAATCTCAATCCCAAAACTATATAATATTAAATCCTCTTCAGAAGGAACTTTGAGTTTTAATAAATTCACTAGCTTTATAAAGAAAAATCTTCTTGAGGGAATCAAACACTTTATTATTTTAACTAGTAGTGCTACATTTCATCTGGAAAATCTAGCATTCGTGTATATTCAT
The DNA here is from genome assembly GCA_028984105.1 of Lavandula angustifolia. Taxonomy (NCBI): domain Eukaryota; kingdom Viridiplantae; phylum Streptophyta; class Magnoliopsida; order Lamiales; family Lamiaceae; genus Lavandula; species Lavandula angustifolia. Next base: position 23,325,164 of record CM054813.1, on the reverse strand, counting down.
TTATTAAAAGATTCTTTAAGATCTCTATTTTGGGCCCATATGAATTTTTAATTATGTTGCGCATCATAGTTGCTCACAGATGTCCAAAACTACCATGTCAAAGCATAAAACTCTTTTGAACTTTTGGGTCATGACGTGTTTTGTCTCACTTATTTTTATGAATGTGCAACACATTCAAGGTGGTAGTGTGATAATTTTCTTTTTTTACTTTTGTTGGGTGATGATTCTATCCTCAGCACTGTTTATCTCAGTGGGAAATGATTCTATCTTCTTACTGAACCAAGCTCAGTAGCCTATGTACTCTGAACTGTTGAGAAGATTTGAAGATCCCAAAACCCTATCTGATTGGTGAACCATTCCGTTGTAATCGTTATTCTTGTCTCCGAGGTTTCGGACTCGTGGACACTCGCTTCTCGATCAAGGCGCTCGGAGATTATCCGCCTTAACACCGAAGTAGAAGACTCGATGATACTTGGACTCGCGCAGAGCAAGATATCGAAAGAGTCGTGGAACTGGACTCGCAAGAAGAGCAGTTCGCCGAACTCGTAGCTGATCTTCGATAGACTTTTACTCGCCTATCTACCTACCGAATACGGGATCGGACTCAAGCATCGGTAGACAGTCTTCCGAACTCGTCGATACTTTTGAAAGACAATCAGCATTATCATATACGAGGAAGAGAGAAGTCAGCTTCGGTTTGCCTTGAAGTCTCGGCTTGCCTCAACCGCTCTATCCGCCTCGACAAATGACAAACATACACGTGTCATCCTACCTACTAAAGCTGCAAGTGAACACTTTCCGAAAAAGGAGGAAAAGGCACTGTTACCTACGCCAAAAGAGCCGTTTGCTACCAAAAAGAGAGAGAGAGAAGAAGATCGTCTCCAACGGATCTTTCTCAATCTCTTCTCTATAAATAGAGGGAATATTCAAGATTTGAAGTACACGAGTTCACGAGCTAACGAAGAAACGAACACACACACAAACATTCAAACGAGCGAATTCCAAAAGCCTAAGTCTTCCGCAAGAATCGAAAGAGTTATATCCGGCGAAAGACTACCTTTAAGCTCATAAGGGAACCAAGCTGAACAGTCAATAAAGCATCTAGTATCCAAGCGACGTGACACGAACTTAAAGCTAAACCTCAGCCGTTCGTCGTTTTAGAAGCTACATTCTTGTTCCCCATCCCTCTAACCCTAAGCTCAACCGATATATCCATAGCTTAGACGAAGGAGTTCACCTTTGAACCCAATCCTTATTGTATAAGGACTCCTTCACTGTTGGAGAAGTTTGTCAAACACTTTAAGTTTGATAGTATTGTAAATTGGGACTTGCTCAGTATAATCCCCAAGCCACGGCTGTGTCCTGTGCACAAGCTGACTGAGACTAACTCAGTATAAATAATAGCCTCCTGATCTATCGGGACATTGGACGTAGGATTGTTGATATCCGAACCACTTTAAAAATCTCTCGTGTCGTTTACTTATTGTTACATTGATTTTACCGTGCATACCGAACATCGTATTTAAAATCAATTAACCGTCTCGACATATCGAACTTCTTATCTACCGAACCGAGACTTAAAACGTTTTCTCATAAAAACCGATTTGGGCCTACACTATTTCGCGCACCGAACTCTTGCCGATCGATACCGAATTCGACCTAGTCGGCTAGCGAGATCTCGGCCGAGTCAGCCTTTTTAGCCTTTAACTCGATTCGAAACGGTTATGCGTCCTGGCCGAATTATTTTCGCACGGCATCTTCCTGAATAGGACTGTTCGTGTTCGAAGTTGAGAAATTTGGATTCAGGTGTATTCACCCCCCCCCCCTCTACACCTGAACTCACTCTCGGGACCAACAACTTCTGATTAAATACAAAAGAATCACTACCTTCTTATATGATTTCAATATGGTTTCCATCATAATGATATCCTTAAAACTTAGTAAGTGTTTTCTAAATTTACTAGAGTAAAGGGCATGTTCAATAGTTAAGATGATGTGATATTCTTCAAGAGCATGTGATATTTTTCAGGAATATGAATTGTGCTACTTTAGGAACAACATTTGTGATTTAACATTAAGTAAACAAACAAACAAACAAATAAATAAAAGCATATGTAAAGTAAATGCTTTCAAGAGCATGCAATATTCTTTAGGAATATTCATTGTGCTAATTCTGGAGCAACAAATTAAGTTGAAAATATGGTTTTCTATTGCTCTTCTGGAGCATGGAATATTCTTGGTATAGAGGGCTCCTATTGTTTGGAAGAAGTATTCGGCACAAATAGATAGAACAATCGTGCTGATAACTTGTTATAAACTAAATAAAATGAGAGAATAATAGAAAGAACTGAAAATAGATGTGTATTATTATGAGGGTGGATACCTCTATTTATAGAGTTACATAGTGCTATATTATAATGGTCATCATATATATGGTATAATGGTCATCATATATATGGTATATCTCCATATTAAATATAATGGTCATCATATATATGGTATATCTCCATATTAAATGGTCATCATATATATGGTATATCTCCATATTAAATATATTTACAACATAATTAATATTTTGAAATTATATGTAAAATTTTTGTGGACTTTTAATTCCTGATTTTGTACAAAATTCACATTTAATTCTCATTTAAACTTTTGAAATTGTCTCAAACCTGATTTACTATGCATTAATATTATTATTTGAGTAAACAGTTAAACTGGTCATCCACTTTTCCATAACGTTCACATTGGTCTTTCACTTTTTAATGAAGTCATGTATGTCTAAATATCCCAATTCCGTAGTCACATTCGTCCCTCTACCTTTCCCATAACATTCAAATTGGTCCTCCCCTTTCAATTGACTCTTACAAGCCTATACACCCTAATTTCGTTCGGCATATTCTTCATCCTCTTCGTCACTTTTCCTCAAATTTTAAACAATAAATCAACCATAATTTTTTTACTTGAGGGAAGAAGTTAATCAAATAAACGATATAGTTCGATGTTGTAACATAGTTAATGCTTCGATGGAGCCATGTCAAGAAAGAGAGAAGGTGAGACGAAGGGGAGGATGAATATGAAACATGAAATTAAGATGTATGAGACTTACATGATTCAATTGAAAGGTGGATGATCAATTTGAATGTTGTGGGAAAGGTGGAGGACTAATGTGATTGTTTACTCTTATTACAACCTCCATCCCATTATACTTCTCCAATATTCATTTTTCGGTTGTACCATTATACTTCTCCAATATTCATTTTTCGGTTGTACCATTATACTTGTCTAGTTTCTACATAAGAAAATGAATATCACATTTTTATCCAACTCAAATCAACTCTATAATACTACCTATGTCCGCTATTTCTGTCTCACTTCTTTTCGACACAGAAATTAAGAGAGTAAATGATAAAGTATAAGAAATGTGTAGATGATAAAATAGGAGATATAAAATGAGTGAGAATAAATGATAAAGTAAGAGAGAGAAGATAATAAAGTAAGAGAGAGTAGGTGAGAGAATATGATATAGTACGAGAGATGATGCTAGTTATTTTTTCAAATTGGAAAGTGAGACAGAAATTATGGGACGTCCATTTTGAGAAAATGAGACAGTAATAGCGGGACGGAGATAGTATTAAATAATTATATAGTCTCACATTTCTATTATAAAAAACTAACCATTTTTAATAATCGTATTCGTGTTGAAAAAAAGTGCATAAATGAGAGGTAACTAAGGGGGTATGTTTTAGCTCCTGCCGCTGATGATTAGCTCAACAAATGTAGATTCAACAACATGTAGCATTATATCCCCTACATCCTAATTATAATGTCCACTTTGCTTTTTGCACAATTTTTAAGTTGAGTTGTTAGTTGTTGTGAGTAGATATGTATAAATGTATGATCCTACAAAAAAATTATGTGTAATAATTTGCCAAAAATGAAGATTGAACATTATATTTGGGACAATCAAAAATAAAAAACTAAATATTATAATTGAGACAATCAAAATGGAAAATTGAATATTATAAATTATTTTGTCTCTATTACATTTTCGAATAGAAAAGTTGTTAATTCTCTGTCAATCGTTGAGAAATATATTTCGCAAAATTAAATGGAGAGAAAGTCAATACTCTTGAATTCATCAATATTCCACGATATTGTATTTATTGATAATGTTTTGTTCGTATAAAAAAATAATCACGTGGCATTAATCTCCCAAACCTCATTCCTTCCAACTCTGACCGCAATGATTGAATCAACTCGTTTTGGTTTCTTGCACCAACTACCGCCGGCAAATTCCTCCTTACCATTACTTCCTCCCCTCTTCTCATGCCACGTGGACTGCCTCCCGCTGTCTCCTAAAAACCACTGCTGACCTCTCTCTCTCTCCCCTCTTCTCCAGCTTATCTCTCCCCTAAAATCGTCGTCGGGTCAATTATCGCGCGATATATTTCGTTTCATCTTCTGCTGTAGTCCGGCTTTATAACCCTCACTGTAGCGAATTTGTGACCGTTCGGATTCCCGACTGTTACTTTTGAGGTTGTTTTTTTCTCTCAGCGACTTTCTTTTGTTGACCGCCAACGAGTTTTGAGGTTTTAAACCTAAATTTTGTGTACTTTACTGAATTGATGTTGATTTTTAATTTCTGTGGTTCTTTTTTGTTTTTCATTGCAGATAGAGTTGGGAACTTGGGATAATAGATTGATTGCTCAATTGACGCTTTAATCTTCAACAATCGGTTGTGCTGATTGGAATTGACTATGTCTGGACCGTTGGACCGATTCGCTAGGCCTTGTAAGTAGGGGTGTAAGTGGTTCCGATTCGAACCGCGAAACCGATCGAGACCGAACCAAACCAAACCGAAAAATGCGGTTCGATTCGGTTTCGCGGTTTGATTCGGTTTATTTTTTAGAAACCGTTTACATTCGGTTCGGTTCGCGGTTTCAAAATTTTTTGAAAGGTTTGAACCGAACCGAACCAATATCCTATTTTTTAATTTTTTTATTTAATATTTGTCTTTCTTATATGAGAATATTGTTGGATTTAGATATTAGATTTAATTTAAGATCAATTCTAATCTATACAAATGAAGAGAAATGAGTAACAACTCTATACTTGAGTTCGGAATGAGTGACATCTATAAACTATTATTCTTGCATTATTTAGGATTTAAAAAATAAATAAATAAATAAAAAGGTGAACCGAGGAACCGAACCGAACCAAACCATTTATAAGCGGTTTGGTTCGGTTCGGTTCCGATATTGAAAAACCTATCAAACCGAACTATTTCTATGTGTTTGGTTCGGTTCCTAAAATACATAAAAAACCGAACCGAACCGAACCGTTACACCCCTACTTGTAAGTGAAATATTCTTCAATCTTTTGACTTTTTTTTCTTCACTTTAGAATTATACTTGCGTTTGTCCTGGAATTTGGTTTCGTATGTTTATCTGTTGAATGTTTGTGAAGATGATAGTTTCTTGAGCTGCTTGAGCCTGTCCTGCTGCACGTCAATCCTTGTGATGATGATTTTTCGTAATCTTTTGCTTTTAGAAGAATGTGGACTTTCAAAACTAATTGAGTTTGCTGTTCTTTTCTACTTTCAATATGTTTTGTTTTACTCACATTTATATATTGTTGCTTCTGGTTGAACAGGCTTTGAGGGTTCATCTGGCAATGATGAGAGAAGAGAAAGGAAGTCCGACTTTGAGAATTCCGAGGATGAAAGGAGGACGAGAATGGGTTCCTTCAAAAAGAAAGCACTGAGTGCATCTTCGAGGTTCAAGCATTCTCTCAAGAAGAAGAGCAGCAGAAGGAAGAGTGATGGCAGAGCCAGTTCTGTTTCAATTGAAGATATCCGCGATGCTGAAGAACTACAAGCTGTTGAGTCATTTAGACAAGCCTTGATATTGGAAGAATTGCTACCTGAGCATTTTGATGATTACCATATGATGCTGAGGTAATTTCTTTCCTTTGTTGTTGTTTTGGTTAAAATTGAACTTAACAATAGAAAGTCTTAAGGAACTCAGCATAAACGGTGTCACCCTCTTTTAGATGAATATGTATCTGATGTTGTTCTTGAATTCAAACTTGAACTCTTTGATCTTTTCTCAAAATTTTTTTTCCTTCTGTAGGATATTTTGATGAAGGTTCTAATCTTTCTTATTTCTGCATAATTACTTCTTTCTTGATTTGGCAGCTCTTCAGTTTTTTCCATTAAGTTTGAATAATGTGCGTGTAGGTTTTTGAAAGCAAGAAAGTTTGATATTGAGAAGTCAAAACTCATGTGGGCTGACATGATACAGTGGAGGAGAGAATTTGGCACTGACACTATTGCGAAGGTAGCTAGACTCATAAGCTATTATAATTTCTGCATCAACCTGACCATCTTATATTCACTTTTATTAGTTGTCCATTAAACTTTTGGCTTTGTTGGAATGTATTCACCGCCTTTATTTTCATCAGGATTTTGATTTTCAAGAAATAAATGAAGTGTTGGAGTATTATCCGCATGGGTATCATGGAGTTGACAAACTGGGAAGGCCTATATACATTGAGAGGTTAGGCAGAGTCGATCCAAACAAACTCATGCAAGTTACCACCATGGATCGGTATATAAAATACCACGTGAAAGAATTTGAGAGGACCTTTGCCGTTAAGTTTCCAGCTTGCACCATTGCTGCCAAACGACACATTGACTCGAGCACTACAATTTTGGATGTTCATGGTGTGGTATGTAGGCACTTCTACTGTTTCACTTTATCATGGCTTCCAAGTCATTCATCTTTGTTTATCCGACGGATTTTATTTATTATCCAGTTACTGTTTTTCAGGGTTTGAAAAACTTTACCAAGAGTGCACGGGACCTCATGACACGAATTCAGAAGATTGACGGTGACAATTATCCTGAAGTAACCCCCCGAATTCCAACGTGCTATCTTTATGGTACTTTATGTTGATAACTTGATTTTGATTAGTGTTTCTCAATTGCAGACACTTCATCAAATGTTTATCATCAATGCTGGTCCCGGTTTTAGGCTGTTGTGGAATACTGTAAAGAGTTTTGTAGATCCAAGGACTGCCACAAAGATTCATGTAGTTCTCACGTCTTGTCTTATGGAATATTAATTTTGGTTTGTCTCGAAAATGCTGTAACTCAATGTTCTGTCTACTTATATTTTGTTCAGGTTATTGGAAACAAGTACCAGCACAAGCTGCTTGAAATCATAGATGTCAGGTGAAAGGAGTGGATATTATGTTTTTTCGTCTTGTATGTTAGTAACACTGATATTCCTTTGCAAGTTCTTCTCTTACTTTTGTGTCTCTGCAGTCAATTGCCAGATTTCTTGGGAGGAACATGTAATTGTGCAGATGAAGGGGGTTGCCTTCGTGCTGATAAAGGGCCGTGGAAGAATCCCGAGATTTTGAAGGTTCTCAATTTCCCACGACTTCTCAATTATGCCAGTATAACATAATGTTGGTTGATTAAGATAGTTTGAGTGGTGGACTTTGTGGTGCAGATGGTGCTTAATGGTGAAGCACGGCGTGCTAGGCAGGTTGTGAAAATGATTAATAGCGATGGCAAGGTAGTATACGTGAAGCCCCATTATACAATGGTATGGCTGCTTTTCTTTTCTACTTCTTGGGAGTGTAGTTTTTTAAGAGAGTTGATTCAGCTGAGACTTTTTGTGTTTATTTATTTATTAGCAGTTAAAAGGCAGTGATACTTCTGCAGCAGAGTCTGGATCCGAACCTGAAGATATTGCTTCACCAAAAGCCACTAGAAGTTACTCTCACCTCCGTTTGACTCCAGTCCGTGAGGAGGTAATTTTCTATTCAAATTCGCCTTTCGACACTCAAAGAAAAAGGAAAGGAAAATGAATTGTTCATTATCTTTGACTTGTCCATCAGGCTAAGGCTATTGGAACAGCTGGCTTAGCTGGGCAGTTCTCAGGATATGATGAGTATGTTCCCATGGTCGACAAGGCCGTTGATGCTGGATGGAAAAAGTCACCTGAAAAGCTTTATGTTTCTAAAGGTTTCTTTACAAACGCTCTAAGATTTTTATGACACTATAGTAGAATATGCTGCTAACTGCTGTACATAACTCATTGCAGAGATACTTCCAGCTCCTAATTCTCAAAAGGCACCGGAGGGGGTTCGTGCTCGTTTTTTGGCAACTCTCATGACTTTCTTTATGACACTTTTCATGTTCTTCCGTTCAATATCATCACGCGCTACCAAGAAGCTTCCGGATGCATCATCACAGCACGGACAGCCCATTCAGGAGTTTTCTTTCAACACAATGGCAAAGGAGGAGTTTAGGCCGCCATCCCCGATCCCATCTTTTACAGAGGCGGAACTCTTGTCATCCGTTGTTAAGAGATTGGGGGAGCTTGAAGAGAAGGTCGAAACCCTTCAAGCAAAACCATCTGAGATGCCGTATGAGAAAGAGGAACTGCTCAACGCTGCTGTTTACCGAGTAGACGCCTTAGAAGCAGAGTTAATTGCAACCAAAAAGGTACTTGTTTGTTTTCTTCGTTAGTATGCAAATGTCATGAGAGAGAATTCAAAGTTCAAACCCTATTTTTTTTTCTTCTTAATGGGGCAGGCTTTGTATGAGGCTTTGATGAAACAAGAAGAACTGCTTGCTTACATAGACAGTCAAGAAGATGCCAAATACCGGGTAAGTGAAGTTGATTTACTTTTGTCCGAATTAAGAGAGAGACAAAGATTGGATTCTTAGATGTGCATATTTTTGTTTGTCCAGAAGAAGTTTTGCTGGTAAGAATGCATCATTTTGGTTGAGGATTTCTTCACCTGACTCAAGACGCTTTCGAGTTTCGACATAGCCTTACATGGGCTCATGCCACTCAAATCATATGGAAATTATTTGTGTCTATTGTTGACTTGTCAATGATATAGGATACGAACGTTAGTCATATAACATAAATAAAAAATGGTTAATCTATGTCCGCTGCACTTCGGCGAGGACGCATGGACAGAGTGGGGCCTGCAGCAGGACATCAAGTCCGTAGGAGTTATGTCCGCTGTACTAGAAAACGAGCAGCCAGGTATAACTTTGGAGATAGCCAGAGGAATGCTGTTGTAGTTAGAATGGATTGAGAGTAAATGACATGCATTATTGAATTGAACCGCGCTTTCTAGCATGGCCGAAAAGACATTCAAGATCACAATCCGAGTAAGAGAATGAATCTACTCTAGTGCCTGTGGCAAGCCCTGTCCAGGGGAATGGGAGGATCTGAATAAGAACCATTCACAATCTGATCAAAGATCCATTTATTAGCAGCCTGTGTGTAATGAACTCCATCCCACACAACGGCGGTTGATGGATCTTCACACGACTTCCCCACCAAGATTTCTTTTCCTTTCACTTTGATTTTGGCCCCACACCCGATATGCATGTTGTAGTTGTACTTTCCTCCATGCCCGCAGCAGGCTCGTAAAGATCTCTTAAACCCTGCACTTTCATGTATTCATCGTTACTACATATAATTAGGAACGAAGAAGAAAGATTAGTTCATACGTACCGTGCTTTCTGGCATGTCTGAAAAGCTCATACTTGACTGAGTAAACATCGACATAGGTTAAGGCTGCAGAGGGGAGGTCTTCTCTCAGCTGGACAACAGCTTCCTTCAATTTGAGGTTGAAATATTTAGCAACTTGGTTATATGGATCTGCACAGCCAACGCCGTCGGCATCTCCGGGCAGACGGTCCAGAACATAAGCCAAACAACCTACTGGCCCTGTGTTGTGTATCCAGAACGACCTTCCTCCAAGATCGTATATATTCTACACCATTAATCACTTATTCGTCAGAAATATATACATCAAAACTAACACGATCTGTTTTCGACTCTCATACCTTAACATAGGTTTTGAATTGGCCTAATACATCAGGAATGGATGCTCTAACTTGATCAGTTGTCAAGTTAAGGAAATAACCGGCGGTTAAGTCATTCTGTCCGATGTCAAAAGTGTAGAGGGCACGCGAGAATACTTTAGCCTCGGGCAATAATCCCTTAAAAACTCCCCCTGCGCAGGTAAATTAAACAAGAGAGAAATGAGGCAGTTAGATATACTTACAAAAAAAAAAGAGCACTTTTAGTGTACCTTTGTTTCGGATGAGGTGAGATCTGCGTTTGAAATCACTGAACTGATAAAACTGGACGTTTAGTGAAATGGGGCTGAAGCCACTCTGATGCAGAGTTGTGTTCTGGGGTCTGATTGTGGATCCAGCTGTGGCGAAGTTGGCTCCATGACTGAAGTTAGAGCCCAGTGCGTCTAGGAATGCACTTAGATACGCCACCCTCAACCTCTCAGCGATAAGATCAATCACTAATCTCCCATCCGAGTAGCGGCCGGCTGGGCCGTGGAAGAACGACTCCCCCGCGGGAGGGCCCACCTGCCCGAACGCCGAGGAAAGGCCGCCCGTGTCGGAATTGGAGTCGCCGAAGTTGAATATGGCCGGGAAATCACATGAACATGATACATGGAATGCTAATGTCAATGATACAAACAAAGTGTATAAAGTGTCCATAGGAAGGGAAGGGGAAAAGAGAAAAGGGAATCATGTAACGCAAACTCTCACTTATGCTTCTCGAGTTCACATGTTTTCTTCTTATCCTGGTCCACTACTTTGGACCATTATCCGTACGTCCAACACAAATTACAAATAAAGGAAAAAGGATCACGAAAAGATTGCACATTTAATATTTTATTTCATCAAAATTAAGAATTAATAGACGCTTCTACTGTCCCCCTAAAAAAAAAACTCGACTCATCAAAGACTCTTTTACTTCACAAATAGTAACATACAGTCAAAGATAAAGTAATAAGTTTGGGATCAAAAAAATATTTATTTAATGAAGTTATTACTTTATCGAATATTATTTTAGTGCATTGATCCATATTGAGACTAGAAAAAAAAATTATTATCTTATTGAGATTATTATTTTATCGAATATTACTTTATCGAAATTTAACCGTGACCGCTTAATTTCTAATTTTACGAAAATACAGGTAAGCAACTTTTCTTTCTGTTTTTATTTATTTTTTCTTCGGTAATTTTTTTTATAATCTTGATCGGAGGATACCAAAAAAAAAAAAAAAAGAAAAAAAAAAGAAAGAAAGAGGGGCTAAGTTGGCAGGTGTCGTTGGTTGATTTTCTAAGCTTGCCACCTTTGTTAAATCACGCTCGTGTCGGTTTCTGCTATTTTTAGAGATTCTCAAATCATTGCAAATATTTTTAAGAATTTATTAAAATATCCATCTAATAATGTGATTCATATCCACTGTGATTCGCTTTTGTTAATATTTTGGCAACTATGTTATTAATTAATAAATTGATTGAATGTCCCCTTGGGATGACATAGCGGTGAAGGTGGATGGCCCGGGACCGATAGGTCATGGGTTCAATTCTCACTGGACACGTTATGTGTGAGCCTGTCACATTAAGGGTGGTTTAACTCTTATGTGTGGTTTGCAGGCTATTGCACAGAGCCTGTCACATTAAGGGTGGTTTAACTCTTTTGTGTGGTTTGCAGGCTATTGCACAGAAGCGATAGCGGCTGCGGGTTCCTCGTCAACAAAAAAAAAAAAAAAATTGAATGAAGCCGCATTTGGAATTTGAAAAGCTGCACAAGCAAGTTCGTTACAAAAAATTGGAGCTTGTGCCCATAAAGAATTGGACAACCTCAATTATCGATAAGATTAAATTTGAATCAAATTCGATTATACAACATTTAATGGAGCCGAACGCGAACATATAGTTGTTTAGTATTACAACATTTTTATTGCCATTTGTACTTATCATAATTGAAATTGAGTTGAGCATGTATTTACCTTTCTTTCCCTTTTTAATTGAGCACATACTCCTTAAGGGGACATCGTTATGAGCAATGTCATGACTCAATCGAGGTACTCTTTTTATTGAAATGTGAATCGCGATCACCCATTGATGAGTTTAAGGAAATGTTTGTGTAAACGTGCATGACGAAGTGGATTGCCAAGTGGCAAGTAGCTAAAGGTTAAATACTTGAATTTTATTAATAACATTAATTAGGTCGAGTTTGTATAAATAATTGCATCAGGAGCGGCTCTAGTTCTAAGCAACCGGTGAAGTTGCTTTAGGCCCCCACCTCCAAAATACCCCAATTTTTTTTTTTATATATATTGAATAATTTATTTAAAAAATATATTTTTGTTAACTAACCAATTAATTTAAATGTCATGTTTCATCTTTAGACTCTATGACTAAGAACAGGAGCATGAAGGCCTAAATTTTTGTTAACTAACCTGTGTGGTTTATATTTTCACTGGTTTTTTATTCATTAGGCCAAACCTATCTCTAATATTTTTTTTTTTTAATATAACTAAAAATTCATTATCAGGTTTTAAGTCTTGAAAAAGATTGAATCGCTCTAATTAGCGTAATGCACTATGCTTTCTTTTCTTTTTCTTTGTACACTATTACATAACGCTTAAGTTTATCCAGTACACATTTTAGATAATAGTTTCTAATTTCCCTCTTAAAAAAAGAATATCACCTCTTGATTTTTGTCTTGAAATAACTAAAAAAATACCTGCATTTTTATTGAAACTTTTCATTATCATTTCCGTGGTAGAAAGTGTGCTTCAATATCATGAAAAATCTACGTTAGTCCACAGATACATTATATTTTGGAATAAGATCTTGTGCAAAAACATTCCAATCAAAAAATTGCTCAGAAATGCGTAAGTCCAGCTGTTGAAGAAGGAGATTTAGTAGGAAAACTTCGTGGTCATGCAGTCATGCATCCGTTTGTTTGATTACCAGCTTCTTAAAGTATTCTTGTGTTGGTTCGGAGTTTTTTGTTTATCACAAGAAGAAAAGTCGCGAAAATTGATTTAAATTGTAGACTAAAAAAGTTACTTTATTCTGAGAGCTTATATCGAAGATAAACACAGAAGGCACTATTCATTGGTTGGTGAAATTATTTCCTTTTCTTTTTTTACTTTGACAAAATGTTTAGTCTAATCAATAATTTTCATTCACAATTTTTTTTTATTAGTGTAATCATTTAGGCGGTTATGATACAAGTTTATATTAGGTTGTATCCACCTAAATAGTTACATTACTAAGATTATATGTATGACTTAAGATATAAAAATTGGGTCAGATAATCTCATCACAATAAATTGTGGGATAAACTTTTATTTGATAATTTTACAACTTTAAATAAGTTTTAATTTCTGATATGTCTAATCTGTATAAATGAAATATAATACTCCCTCCGTCCCATTGGAAGCGTCTTGTTTCCAATGGGCACGGATGTTAAGAAAATGATAATGTGTGGTGTTTATTGTTTGATTTTTGGATAGTTAAATCTTGTCCACATATTCTTGCCTTTTTTAGAAATAAAACGCTTCCAATGGGACGCCCAAAATGGAAAACAAGATGCTTTCAATGGGACGGAGGGAGTATTTGTTAATTTGTTCGCTCTTCCCGATCACTATTTTTAAGCATTAAAGAAAATAAGTTAAAAGTATCCATATTTGATGAGAAAAATGTATAAATCTTGCTCCATTCAATTAAAATAAGTCTTTTGAAAACTGGTCTGGACATTGACCTAGAAAATAGAATTTTAAACCAATTAAAATTGACCCAACAATTTTATCATAGTACACCACATATTCATATAAATACATTTACTTAATATATCAAGATATGAACTTGGTCCAACAAATAAGACTTTATGGAATTTTAGTAAAGGTGAGTGGTTTGATTATCTTTGATAACATCTTACAAATTATTTTTAATAAATTAAATATAATTAAAATTTGGTCAAAATCGGGTCAACTAACCCGCCGAATCCCAATTAACTCGAGCCCAAAATATGGGCCTCTTACAGCACCGGGCCCCATTGCCCACTGGAACCGATCAAATCGGTCCAATTGGGCGGGCCGTATTATTTTCATACTTTATAATATATAAATAATTAGTGAAAATTTAATTATTTCAGTTGCAACAAAAATATGATTTTTTAATATATCTTGACTGGTTCTTTAGATCCAAATGAAGTGATGATCTAATAACAAGAATTGCACTATCTAGAGAACAAAGTATTATAACATGCATTAACTTCTAACAATGATACAACGCAGACTTTGACTATTTAATTTGATTCTCATTAAAAGAATATATGCAAAAGGAGCTAACACATCATATATTTTGATTTCGTATCAAAATGACCATATAATAATTAAGTTAGGAACCCAAAATTGTCATTAGATTTCCCATACACTATAGCTCAAAAGGATGATCGTATCCGAAGATTATTGAGCCTATAAGCTTTAGGACATACATACCCGCAGCACGGATCAGGAAGAGCGTGCCAATATAGAAGAAACCATCAACCTTCCTTAACCATGAGGGCACCCACTATTCTCGAAAAGCATGCAGAAAAATATTCATGTACCAAAAGCACTAAAAAGTTTCACGCGTTATGGATGTTGCTAATTATTTCCGAAAATAGAATACAAAATGTTTGTGTGGAACAACCTAAAATAGCATTGAAGATGTTTTATTTGGCACAGAGATAGCATATGCTAATATTAATTTTCAGCTTAAAGCCAATTACTCGTTCTCTGTGGTTCGACCTTCTTATTGCTATACTCATCTCTTATTAGCAATTTAGGACGAAGAGAGCACATCCATGGATTCCTACTTGCGTAGTAACAGAGTCTTTTATGACTCCAAAGTCTTTCCCGCTCCACTCTTCTCTGCATTTGCACAAATTGGAACTGAAGTCTTTACCAGGAAGAGCCTTGGCCAAGTCTGCTATCCTCATAGATATGTCAGCCTTCTTCTCATCATCCAAATTGAAGTACGCAACATATATTTCTCCTAATAAAAGAAACTTGATCAGCTGGATACTTGAATCCAAAACTTAACAAGATAAGCTGCAGAAGCACTGTTAAGTTTGTTGAGAAAAAGGTATTCAAGTTATGATCATTTTGTTCAATTTAGAATCAAACCTCTTCTTCCAGTTGCAATCCACGCACGAACTCTTGTGTTAACAGAATTAGCTGCAAGGAGAATAAGTTAGTAACTACAGTTAACATAATAACTGAATAGTATGAAACAACGTAAAGGTCATGAATTTGAAACATCACCTCTTACTGTCCTCATAGATGCACATAAGCCAGAATAACTATTGATCAAAGTGCCATTATGGGTCAATTCCCACATCTGTTGGAAAAAAATTCATTTGGTTGTCACATGCCACACTTCTAGGTTTATGTGTAACTCATGATTTCTAACTAAACCAATGCAGCAGATTAAGTAAAGAAATTAATTGTAGCATATGGTGAAGCATTCTGCATTACATAGCTAATTCCTTCAGTTTGTAGAAAGATACAATCAAGTGAATACGATTCAAAATGGCTCGAAGTTACCTGGTTGGCATGCCATGTACAGGGTGAAAATGAACCTCTTTTTAATTCCTTGGAAGTGAGCTTTGCATTTGGAGAAGCCCCAAGGCAATCCTCCGCCATATTTGTCTTCAGTAAATGGACTTTGCCATTATAGTAGCTTATATTTGTCACACCATTATTTCTGCATCGAATCCCCAAGAAAAGTTATAAGGCACAAGTCATGTACATATTATGTATAAGTATTTAAATACATCGAAAAGAGATGATTTGTAGACGTCAAATTATTACAGCAGAAAAGGTTGCTTCTTGTAAAGGCAAAACGGCTCTTGATGTCTGTTACTTGACTTGTCCTTCCAGCAGACTTGTTCATGATCATCTTCAATAGCTCTAGCAGACCAGCCAGCTGCCTCAGCACCTTTGCAGCTAGTGAGGCCCAGAGTAAGTGTTTCAGAGATAGTATGATTTCTTGCACGGCAACAGTTTGGACTTGATAAGTAGGAGAACTGCAATTTTGTAATGTTAAATTAGACTAGAATTCTGCCCATGTCTCAAAATGAGACACACTAATGTCTAGCACATGCCTCCATATTGTTTGAGCTGAAAGAGTTAATCTCTAAGAGAGTAGGATTCGTGATTAGACTGAATGTTGTCTCGTCAAGCTGTCTCATATCTCCTCCAAACATGAGAGGAGACTTCGCTATGGACCATAATGTCATCTGTCCAAAGATCTCAGTCAAATTTGTAACTGCAACCTTTTTTTAAATAGAACAAAAAAAAGAAGAAAAAAAAAAAACAGAAAACATATAATCAGGTACATTTACCTGAGTTCTTTGTTCATCTGGAGACAGGTTGCATTGTCTATGAGGGCCTTCATTTGAACCTATCACCAATTAAATCAGATGCATTCATCAGTAAGTGGAAAATCGTATTTGAGGATAATAATGCCAAGAGTAAATCATCGATCTTATGGGACTAACTATAGCATTACTTCGTATAATAATACAGTCAATGAGTATCTTTTATCACTGCCCTGAATTGTGGCTGAAAAATACCACTTCAAAATATGTGCATGCCCTATTTTTACTTTTGCAGCTCAAGCCATCAGATAGGTGCATTATACCTTATCACAGTCAGGCTAAAACTGGTGAAGCTAAAATAAACTTGTCTCAATCAATTTTTTTTTTATCAATAACCTGGATCAGTAAGCCATCCCAAGGGAAGCATATCTAAGTCTGGCCAGGACTTTCCATGCAGTCCTTTTGCCCCAATCATATGTGCAGCAGCCACATCCCTAGCATGGACAGAAAAGTAGGGAAAATTACTAGGTAGAAGTAAATGATGTTCATGCAAAATATACAGAATGACAAAAACCATGAAGAGCATGACACGACAATAGCTTAATCCAAATAGAACTATTATTGACAGAAGGAACAAAGTAGAAACTAACATAAGTATTCAAAATAAAGTTGAGGACAATTAATATACCGAGTAACGTCAAAATGGGCAGCTACATCTTTCCATGAATCCCAGTCATCCCCTGTAATTCTATACATGTTGACCAGATTATTTACTTCCTTTGCCATTGCTGGTGTCACACTAGTTCCCGGTGATAAAGAATACAGAATTGGCTGGTTAAGTTCGGTCAAGACCTGCAGATTTCACCTGAAATGTCAAACATGTGTTTCTGTTCTATAAAAAATCCTAGCTCTATGGAAGTGATAAATGGATGATCAGAAGAATGTGAAGCAACTGTCTATACCTTTGAAACATAGGTTATCTCATCTAGATTGAAGTTGTCACCAAATACACAATCATGTTTAACTGTAGTGAAAGAGATTGACTTAGCAAGTGCCGTGGGGAATGAAAGATAAATCCTAGGTGTTTGAATTATGGAGGAGAAAGTACCAAAGTCGACACCCCAGTCAGCGTACTGTCGATACAGTGAGCTGAGGAAGGCACGTCCAGCTCCTAATTTAGTGTCCACGCTCATGAAACCATTCTGCATCCATGTGCAAGCCCTCTCCTTGATTCCTATGTCTTTTGCATGCCACTGCCGCCCGGACTCTTCATAAGCTTGTCCCTGTTTGTACAAGTAGTAAGCAGTGAATGCAGAATGTTGTAGCCAAGTAGAGAATTAAGGTGTTGTGTTACCGTATTAAGATCCAGGATAGGCGTGTTTGCATTAACTGCTTGTGTACTTATCCCTGCCATAACATGAATTCCGAATTTCAAACCCATTTTATGAACTTCCTCAGCCACTTTGGAGAACCCTTTCCCATCTCTTGAGGAAGGCCATCTACCCGGGTCAGGTATCATCCTGCCCCATTCATCAATCACATCAAACCCCAGAGAATCAACATTCGCGCCTTCCACTTTCCTCCTATACCAAAGATAATCCACCACCACGTACTACACATACATTTTTTACGGCAACATCAGTCAGACATATTCACGTCATGACAATCAAGAAAAATATAAATATAAATATATATACCTCATATCCATGAGTATGGAGGCGCTGAGCAACGAGTTTGGCATTTTGGAGAAATTCCTGCTCGGAAATGGTCCAACAAAATGAATCATAGGAGTTCCAACCTCTTGGTGGTAAGCTAGCTTGCTCTACTTCCCCCACGACCAGGCTAAACAAAATCAACCAACAATTTTACTTTTCTAACAATAAAAAAACCAGTCTATGTGTATCATCCAGCACAAGTGCGGAACCAATTAACTAGATAAAAGTGTGGAATGTTGTTTGTATTGCTCTCAGAAAAGAGTAGAGTTGACGCATCAACAATTAATAAGTATCATTTCATCACGAAAATGATTTCCAAGAACTACTTGCAGCCACCTCATATTAAGAAAATGGTCTTAATGATTCTAAAACACACTTGAAATTATATGAAAGGAGGTTTCATTGGGATACCTTTGGATGAGAAGAATTAAGAGCAGAGAGACAAAGAGAAACGCCCCCATGATTAAAAACAGAATACATCCTACAAACAAATCCAACGTATATATACATACTAACAAATTTTAAAAAAGGAAAATATTAATTATAAATAAATAGTGAGATAAATTAATAATATCACATTAAATATATTAGAATATATTGAAATTATGATCAAATCACATCACATTAAATATATCGAAATAATATAAATAAATAATACTCCCTCCGTCCCATTCAACTTGTCTAGTTTTCTTTTTTGAGCTGTCCCGCTCGACTTGTTTAGTTTCCAAAAAAGGAAGCTTAATCATTACACAACCTACCACTTTTTCTTTGTGGGACTTACCTCTTTACACACAATCACACACTCATCTATACACAATCACCCACTCTTCTTAATCTCCGTGTCCAAAAGAAACAAAACAAGTGAAATGGGACGGAGGGAGTAGCAGTTTTAGCATTCAAGAGAGAAGAAAAAGACGAAACTTTGCAGGTATCTGTGTGCGCGCCACGCAATGATTACAAGTTATTTATCCCGTGACACAAATCTTATTACTCCCTCACACCAGTAAGTCTCATTTCTTTTTTGAGTAAATATTTTATTTATTAATTGAAGATTGCATCATAATTTAATTACATCTCTAAGTTAATTATCTACATTAATTAATTCATCAACTAATTAAACTCTACAACTATCCTAACAAACTTAATTCACAAACCCTTCATCTATCCTAACAAAACATCTCCGCACAACTTCTCTTTCTCTCGAACAGCATCGCATCTTCTTTGTCTCTCTCGATCTCTCGAATCCTAGATCTAAGCCATCCCCTCCGACAGATCTAGGCTTCATGGAAGTCAAGAAGCCGGATAAAGAAGGATCTGCCGAGAGGAGGGACGGCACCGACCACCAGCCGCGAAGATGAACTCCGCCCCCAAGACTTCCGTTTTCCTTGCAAAAACTCCTAAATCTGATGGAGGGGTTGGAATGAAGAAAGGCCGGAGAAGGCCAGATCCAGATCTGATGCTGATACTACACTTTCTTATACCTGTTGATTTGTTACTCTCCCCCGCTCCGGTTTTCTAAAGCTGGCATTTTTGCTAAGTGGAATATGATCCATTGATTTGAAATATGATTGATTTCAATGCAAATGATTAGTTTCTAATAAATTTGCTGGTTGGAATCTATCTGTGTTCCTATTGTTCTGCATTCTAGTTTATATTCATTTACCTTTTCTTTCTATTTTCTGTTTTTATTTTTGACATCTATTGAGTACACTTTGTTTACTGATCCAGTATCAGTTCATTGAAAATTTTCAGTTGTAAAGGAATTTGAATTTTTGGGATTTCAATTCGAGAATTACTTCAAAATACGATAAATAACCCAAAGACAACAATATAAAAAAGGGGCGAATAACTGGATAACAAACTTAATTAAGTAATATTTTTTTTCTTTTAAATCTGAAATAACAAGGAAAAAAAATCAACAAATGGGACTAGTAGGGAAGAGAGAGAGATTAAGGTCAATTCTTTATTAGGGAACATACAAATCTCACAATTAACATCTAATCATAAATTCCACCCTTAATCATAAATTGACAAATTGGCAAAAATAATCCTCAAATTTCGCGTTTTTGCGAATTTTGTCCTTAAACTTCTTTTTTTTTTTGATCCTCAACTCCTTGTGTTTTGCGATTTTAGTCCTACCGTTAGATTTTCCGTCAATTTAACCGTTAATTCAATTTTTTTTTAAAAAATAAAAAATCAAAAGGGCAAAATCGAAATTTTTATTTACACGGACCAAAATTGCAAATAAAAAATGATTTGGGACCTATTTAGCAAAATAAAACAATTTAAGGACTGATTTCACAAATTTTAGACAAATAAGCTAATTATTTCGTATCGACGAGATTTTGCATTAAATTTTTGATTTTTCATATAACTTTATTGCTTCGTATCAAATATAAGCTAACGAAGATTTCGTACCAATATAAACAACATTTAATTCGAAATACAAAATATATATTGTGAATTAATCATTAAAAAATAAAGTTATTATCACCCAAAAATTTTACTTCAAAATAACCATTTAACGCATAATATTTACTTCAAAATAACCAGAATACGAGGAGAATTGCGAATTCGCAATTGATGCACTCGCTGACGAATTGCGAAGGAGGCCGACGGCGAATAACATTCCCTGGAGCTCGCAGCGGAAGAGGAAGTGGGAGACGAATCCGTCGAAGGCGATGAACATGGGGACGAGGTAGATCCAAACGAGGAAATGACCGAGTTGATCATCGCGCTGGTAGCGAACGTGAGTTATGGTTACGGCCTTCAATGGCGGGTGGTGGTGTTGGGATTCGTCATGGCAGTTTTTTTATGCAGAGAATGTGAATACGAGACTAACCTTGTTTGCAATAGTTTTTTTGGCTTATTATAGTATTTGCAAATAAAACTAATATTTTATGCTATTTACGAACTGATACATATTTTCCTCGTATTCTATTATTCATGAAAAATTATGAATTAAATGTTTTTATAACATATTATTCATCGTAAAATACGAACTGACACATATTTTCCTCGTACTCATGTTATTTTGAAGTAAATATTATGCTCTAAATTGTTATTTTGAATTAAAAAAATTTGGGTGATAATAGCTTTATTTTTTAATGGTTAATTCACAGTAATATTTTGCATTTCGAATTAAATGTTGTTTATATTGGTACGAAGTCTTCGTTAACTTATATTTGATACGAAGCAATAAAGTTATATGAAAAAATGATAATTTAATGTAAAATCTCGTCGATACGAAACAATTAGCTTATTTGTCTAAAACTTGTGAAATCAGTCCTTAAACTATTTAATTTTGCTAAATAGATCCCAAATAATTTTTCAATTGCAATTTTGGTCCATATAAATAAAAATTCCGATTTTGCCCTTTTAATTTTTTGTTTTTTAAAATTAAAATTGAAATACTGTTAAAATTGACGGAAAATCTTAGGACTAAAATCGCAAAAACAAGGAGTTGATGATCAAAAAAACAAAAAAAATTGTTTGAAGACAAAATTCGCAAAACGCAAGTTGGCGACTATTTTTTGCCAATTTACCTCATAAATTCCACCCTAAAAAGAAAGCGAGACAACATTTATGAGATGGAGGAAGTGTACTAAAATTAATAAATAAAACATTCCTTCTAACTTTACTAATACTAATTGTAGATGGAACTTGTAATCAATGTAAGGTGGTTAGTATACTTTATTTTATTATATTATAAAATAAAATCATATTACATGGAATAGAATATTATAAAGATAAGATTGATTTTGTCACGTGTCCGCATGAAATATAACGCCTGCGGAAGGAGGCGACGGATCCGGCTCCTCGTCCAGATATACGAGGATTGTTTATTTGATAAATTTTGAAAAACTGGGCCCTCCTCATTAATGCAAACATAAGAAGTGGAAGTACTTTTCCTTTTCGCTCTTTTCTGGAAAAGAAATGGAATGAATGGTGCTTAGAGTGTCTTCAAGGCTCTCCTAAAGAAGGGGATTATCCTACTTTTCTCTTCCAACACTTCCATATCCGTTTCATAAAAAGGAGGGAAGCGAAAATCCTCCCTATTCATAATCATATGGGAAAATCCTGGCTCTCCTATAGGTTCCCATATCTTTTTTCTTAAATTTCTCATTTTTTTATATTTCTAGGCAACGTCTTTTGCAGAAAATGCAGAAGAAATTACAAGAAAAGAAGAGAAGAAATTACAGAAACAAGAAATCAGAAAAAGAAGAATTTCAGTACCGATGTCGAAAACAGAGACAACAAACCGCGTTCCCGCTGGAGACGAGAGATCGGTGGAGCTCTGCCCCTCCACCAGAACTCTACCGCTGCCGTATTGGAACTCGCGGTCTGGAGCTCGCCGCCGTTTGGTGCTCACGGTCTACCGCCGCCGGTCGGTGCTCGCCGTTACTCGATTGGAGCTCTACCTTGTGGTCCTTGTCGTTAATTGGAGTATTTTATCTGAGATCAAATGATGAGAGAGAAGAGCGAGAGGATAAAGATAAACAATGGAGTGGAGTATTTTATTTGAGAGAGAAGAGAGAGAGGATGAAGATAAACAATGGAGTTAAGTATTTTATTTGAGATCGAATGAGAGAGAAAGCGAGAGTATATTTTATAAAATACAAAATACATAATTTTATTTTTTAGAGTATGTTTTATCTTTTATATAATATATAGTTTTATTGCATGTAATAGATAATTTCATCATTTTATATTGTTTTATATTTTTAAAATATAGAATTAATTAAATATATAAAATATTAAAAAAATATTTATAAATACATTCTATAATTTTGGAAAATTACAATGTTTACATACATATTATATAAAAGGAAAAAACATGATATAAATTTAAATACTACACTAATTATCTAATAATTAGAAATATCATCTCTAGAGGTTCCAGTACCTAAGAATAATTCCGAAACAAACCGTCATTTTGTGGCGGTAGTTGCATTCCCCGCTTCTCGTAAATTTTAGCTTGCTCAAGGCAAAACATTTCACGTTTGTACGGATCATCAGTCGTTTTCAAATTAATAATTATGATGTTATCATCTTTGATTATTTGCTTAAGCTCGTTTTCTTGTCTGCTGAAGCCTTGAGTTTTTGTCGTAGTTTCTCATTTTCTTCCTCAATGAACTGAAGAGATGTGCTAGCCACAAATATCGAATTTGAAGCACCTCAACCCGCGAATTAGAAGCTTGACGGAGCGGTTTATTGAAATTAAAGACACAAACGCTCATTTCGACCTCCGGAATTCACTAACTGATCATTTGTGGAATGAATATTTATCTTCGGAAAATTAGATATTATGTAACATATCATTTTTATTTAGGTAATTTGAATTATGTTTTTTGCAATTAATGTAGAATTCTTTTTTATTTATGTAATTTAAATTATCTTTTTTGCAATTAATGTAGAATTTTAATTATGTATTCTTTATAAATATATTATTATATTTAATTTAATTATATAAAATAACTGCATTTAAAAGTAATTTGTAAAATTAAAAAATAAGAATATTATAGAATATTCTTTTTTTAGAGGAGAGATATCATTGGAGACAAAACACTGTTTCCACATAGGGCTCTCCCATAACGAGGGAACCCTTGGAGGTGCTCTTAGAAATATACTCCTTTCCTCTTAAATTTATGTCTATTCATTATTTTTTTCGTCTATTTTAAATTTATTTGTCTATCAATAATTTTGTTTATATCTAATTAAATGTCACTAATTTTTAATATAACTAATTAATATAATAATATAAAAAAGTATTTTTTCTAACTTTTATAATAACAAATACAATTAAATCATTATCATTTTGTTAATTTACTCAAATTCAAATTATCAATATTTTTCTTACTTTCAGATTATTAATAATTAGCAGAATATTATTATGTGTCGGACATAGAATAATAATTATGCATAATATATTTATTTAGAATTTGTTTTATATTGTGTGTATGTCATCAGTCTTCAGCTCTTAGGAATTTTAAATGTAAATAAATGAACTGGAATTGTGCTTAGAAATATACTAGCGGAATATTAATATATGTCGGGCAAAAGAATATAATTACACGAAAACTTGTGTATACTTTTGCACATACAACAGGATCCATTTGACTCAATTCACAGCCTAATTACTCAGTCCGCGCTCCACTACTGCCTCACTGCTCAAGTTATAACATATATATATATATATATATATATATATATATTATACACTACTGGGTCCTAGCTTAGAGGTGAGGTTTTCTCCTTTTCAACTATGATGCCTCGACGAGACCTCTTAGTTGCATTTTTTGTTTCATTCATTTTTTTATTTTATATTTAGTGAAAATATTATTCGATTTTTTAATTCTTTACAATTTTAATTTTTTAATTTTTTAATCATTTAACATTTTTTAATTATTTTAATTTTACTTTTACTTTTTTAATATTTTAAAATTTATTTATATTGATTTTATTCCCAATTTTAATTCATGACGGGCGTGTGTCATTTGCTATGAACAAAAATGTCATTTATTTTGAAGGAAAATGTCATTTGTAGAGTATCATTTGCTTCGAAACAAAATTATCATTTGTAGAGTACCATTTATTGACTATCGATTATTTTTAAAAAAAATATGATTTATTTTGAAAAAAATTCAATTGTTGTGAAAAAATGTGTCATTTATCTCAGAGCGTCAATCACACTGAAGTAAAGTGTCAATTAGAATTAAGGAACATGTCACTTTAATCAAATAATCACACAATAAAATATGAAGCATAATAACCAGAAATGTTACTTAAAGTGTCAATCGTAATAAACAAAAGTGTCAATTGTGTCGAATGATAGTGTCACATTCTCATAATGTGTCAATTGCAACGAATAAAAGTTTCATTTATCTTAAAGTGTCAATCACAGTGAAGTTAAGTATCAATTATAATTAAAGAATGTGTCACTTTAATCCAGTAATCATCACTACAAGAAATTCACCGTACACCGACGGAAAATTCCGTCGGTAAACCGCGAAATTCCGTCGGTAAAAAAATTACCGACGGAATACCGACGGAATAAATGCGTCGGGTCAGGCTTTGTCGGTAAATATTACCGACGGAATATTCCGTCGGTAATATTTACCGACGGATTGCCGACGGAAATAAACCGTCGGAAGATTGTCACCGGATATTCTGTCGAGGAGGAAATTTAAAATAATTTTTAAATAATTTTTTTTTTCTTTACCGACGGAATTTTCCGTCGATAAATTTAAAATAATTTTTAAATAAATTTTTTGTTTTTATTTACCGACGGAATTTTCCGTCGGTAATTTTAATATAATTTTTTAAATAAATTTTAAGTTTTTTTACCGACGGAAATATCCGTCGGTAAATTTAAAATAATTTTGTAATATTTTTTTCGTTTATTTACCGACGAAAATATCCGTCGGTAAAACGTCGGTAGATTTTTTTTTTTATATATAAATTTTTTCGTTTTTTTGTACCCAGTTATCGACAACCTGCAATTTTTAACCAACCAACACATCACATATATTTAACCAACCAACACATCACATATAACGATTCAAATCAACTCAAAAAGCAAACCGAAATATAAATATATAAATCCTAAAATCCAAATATTCAGTATATATACATAAACCATAAATAAATAAATCATAAAGAGGTGGGAGGAGGGGGACCGATCGGCATGTCGTCCGGAGGTCGTCGTCGGCTAGAGGAGCCCATCATCTCCATAAGCCGGGTCATCTCGCGCATTCATATATGCGACTGCGCCCCGAGGCTCCTCCTAGCCGCCGACTCCTCCTCCAGGTCGGCGCATGATCTCGGCATTGCTCCGGGATGGCCCAAGTGAGGAAGTAGAAGAGCGGCCGGGCGGCGTTGATGTAGCCGCTCCCTTCCTCGCCGAAACCGTAGAGCCGCTTCTTGTCCCGAACCCCTTCCAAACGCAGCATAAATCGCGTTTTTATCCGCGTGGGGGCCTTCTTCACGGCAATCCGCTCCACCTCCGCCTATTACAATATAAAAAAAGAAATTAGTCAAACTCAGAATTGTAGAATAATATTCTATATTGTAATTGTGTGCTTACATGAAGTCTCGCCGCCTTCATGTTGGAGAAGTCTCCACCTTTGTAATGGAGACTCTGGAAAGTGTCAAAGGCGGTGGACTCTAAGGAGCATCCCCTCTGAGAAGCCTATTCATAACATGCATAAACAAAATTATGTCAAAAACAAAGACATAAGAAGCTAAAAAACATATAAAATGAGACTTACCGTAGACTGTGAGTACTGCATGGCTGACCGGGACCCTCCTTTGTGCTTGCTCATCCCGGCGCCCGGCTCGGGCTCTGACCTGCGGCACTCGGGAAGCGATCTCGACTTCGGAGCACCTCGGCCGCATCCAAGACTCGTTGAGGGCCGCCCACCTCTCTCGTGTTGATGTAGTCCGATTTTTTAGTGGCGGCCCATCTTCATTTCGTAGTGCCGCCGCCGAACCTCTTGGATGCCCTCTTCGCCACATGTGGTGGATCGCCCTGGTCCTGGGCCAGCGGGCCGCGGAAGTGCTTCGCAATTTACATGTTTATACATGTTAGATATATATAAATAAATGCTAAATTATAAGATTGTAAACTTGAAAGAAAAACTAACCTTAAATTCTTCAAAATATCGCTCGTTAATTTCGGGAGGAGTCACCTTCCAAGTGAACCCAGTCGGGTTATTGATCTTTTTAAAACACTCAACGATTGTCGAGGCCAATCCAGATGGCTCAAGCAATCGCCTATTATTGAAAATTGGTTAATCCAAGTTATACTTCATATATTTAAAATTATTAAAAGCAATTATTACATACCCCTCAGGTGAAATCTCGAAACAACGGCGGCTATCCACCGAGTAAGAGTCCGTAGAACCCTGATGGGGTCCACCCGACTCCGGGGGACTGCCTCCATAGCCAGATGACGATGGAGGTGCTCCACGCCTGGCAGGAGCTGATACAGTCCTGCCGCCACGACCTCTAGGAGGCGCCATATACCTGAAAACATAGAATAATTATTAATTGCTTCATGCCAAAAAAATAAGACAAAATTCTTTTAAAACCTGTAAGTTATACTAGTCATCACTAATGTCATCATCTTCTGATGTCAGAACATGTTCTTCTTCATCATCATCTCCTTCGTCAAAATCTTCCTCATCGAGTTCTATTGTTTGACGTGGATGAGATAATGTTATATCGGTTGTGATCGTCGCGTGGTTACATACGGTGGGTTTAGTATGTCATCCTCTTGAAATGCTTCATCTAATGAAGATTTAGTTGGCAAATCTATCTTAAATCTCGGTTTAACTTTACATACTTCCAACCATGCCTTCCTAGATTTATTCACACTAGGATATGAGCAAAGAATACACTTGATGCGCTTGTGATGCAAGGACAAATGGTTCATAATTCTCGGCAAGGTTTCGTTTGATCGATAGAAACCAACTTGTATTGTGGATGTATATAAGTCCCTCTAGGGGTCGGGTCAAACCATAAGCACTTGAACAACATAGTTCGTTTTATTGGTAAACCTGGGTACTCAACTTCACATATCTCCACCAATCGCCCATAATAATCAAGTGCATCGAATCATAATCTCGCCTTGTATACACACTCCGCTATTCATAGTGGACTTTCCTACCCCATGTGATAAAGTATGAAACTTATATCCGTTCACAACGTAACCAGGTACGTATAAACCGCTACTAATGGACCTTTTGCTAAATCCCGTATATACGGATTCATCTCATTGCAATAAGGGGAAGAAACCTAAAATCATAAGAAGCTTCGGTGACAAAACCATAAGCTTCAATTTGACTAAGTATATCTTCTCCTGTTCTAATGTCGGGGGGTGAACGTGCTACAACTTTATTTTTCGAGAAAGCCTTCTTATTTCGTCCGAAAGGATGACTTAGTGGTAGAAACTTTCTATGATTGTCAAACCACGACATCTTACCACTCTTCTCAAGATAAAATGCATCGATTGTTCCATGCACCGTGGGCATGCGAATTTCCCAATTGTACTCCATCCGGCACAACATTGAGTAGGCCGGAAAGTCGGATATGGTCCATAGCAAAGCAAACTCGCATATTGAAATTTTGCTTCTTGGAAACATCATACGCAGACACGCCATGTTCCCACGAGTTCAATAATTCGGCTATCAACGGCCGTAGAAAGACATCCAAGTTATCTTTTGGATTTCGAGGTCCGAGGCACCAACACCGTGAGAAACATGAATTGATCTTTCATGCACATGCCAGGGCGGCGGATTGTAAGGAGTTAGAATAATCGGCCACAAAGAGTATTGTTTTCCAAATTGAGTAAATGTTTGAAAACCGTCAGTAGAAAGACCTAATCTAACATTGTGAATCTCCGAGGCAAAATCAGGAAACGTCGAATCCAAGTGCTTCCATGCTGGAGAGTCTGCAGGATGACGCATCACTCCATCGTCCACTGATGAAGCATGCCAACACATATGAGAAGCAGTTGCATTAGATGCATACATCCGCTGGAGTCTAGGGGATACGGGAAAGTAGTACATTTTCTTAGCGGCCACTAATTTTTTCTTCCCTTTCCTACTAGATTTCGGATTGTAGTCTAAATATCGCGAGGTACCGCAAAACTTACAACTCTCCGAGTTCATTATTTTCACGCCAATAGATCATGCACGAATTTGGACAACAGTGAATCTTCTCTACCAGCAACCCCATGCCACTAAGCAATCTCTTAGACTCGCCGAAGTTATTAGGAATCAAATTTCCTTGGGGAAGCATATCCTTAATCATTTGACTCATCCTGTCATAGCCCCTTTGCGACATATGATTCTCAGCCTTCAAGTTCATCATTTGAACTGCTGCAGACAATTGTGAGTAGGTCTCACAACCAGGCCACAACTCCGTGTCGACTGCCTGCAACATTTCATAGATCTTGTTTGCTTCATTATTTGGTGACTCCTCAATATCCCCATCATTATAATTTGGCCCAGCATGATCCATTACCATCCTTTGATAGGAGGTCGACGTGTCATTTTGTACATTTCTCGTAGCTTGTTCATTTAGGGTTACGTGTTTCTCCCCATGAGATGACCAAACTTTATAATTTTTAACGAATCCCTTCATATAAACGTGCTCTCTTACAACTTGTGTAGTCAAAAACACCTTATTCTTACAATTTTTACACGGACATCTAATTTTTTCCCCGTCCATATAATTTGTCTGGCTACTTGCCCAATCAATGAAAGCCTCAATGCCATTCACAAATTGAGGATTCAATGAACCGTCTATTATCCACCGTGTATACATCCATGAACGACTCATTATTTCAAATCCTGATTGTACGAATGGAGAAACAAGTTGATTATCAAGAGAAGTTCGACCTTGGTATGTCTTTAGTGAGAAAAAATTGTCTGAAATTTGTTGTCATTTGACTCTTATAATCAATCAACTAATCAGTGCTATTTAAATAAGATTATTTTCTTGAAATTTTTTTATGGATTGTCAAGTGTAGGAACTAACAGTTGATTTTTTATGTAAGAAGAAGAAATAGGACATTAAATTTCAATTCTTATATCTTTATGCAAAAGGGATCCAAAATTAAATAAGTAAGATGAAGGGTATTAGTTCTTAGGTTCTCATCATATCAATCTCCTGATTTAACATTCTTATACTTAAACAATCAAAACAAACAATCTGCGAAGCATAGTTAGAGAAGTTGAGCTACTGAAAAACACCAAAACAAGAGCTAGAACGTGAGTGTGCTAAAATGAAAAGTATACAAACCCCGTTTCCGAATATAGAAAGATCAAATAACATATAAAACACAAGCTTCAACATTGGCAACTCATTAACAAAAAATAACTCTTTTTCGGAAGATTGACAAATGATATCCGAATAAATCCAACCAACACAATTACCCTTTCTTGACGTAAAATGGGACCGACTAAAACACCAAACTCTCATTCTAAATATCCACCGTTCTTCAATTATTAATACTATTATTTCAAGAATCCCAGGCACCATTGGGCCGGAACCGGTTGTCCATTATTGTGCAACGTAACTTATCCTCTCTCTCTTTCTCATACATAGATAGATACACATTAGTTGGCATGTCTCGTGTAGTCTAATTAGGACTTCATCTTCGCAACATTTCTGGCTTTAATAATTTGATTCAAAATTTTAGAACAATCTCGATTGTTCCACAACGAGCGCCAAAATATGAATGATCAAAGCATTCATTTTTGAACAAAGTATTAAGCATTCACAAAGTATTAAGCATTTTTTAACAAAGAATTAAGCATCACAAAAGTAGTAGGGTAACCTGGAGAGAGAGGGGCTTCGGCGAAGCTACGGGCGGCGGCGAGCGACCGGGCGGCGAGCGGCGATCTACGAGCGGCGGCTCGACCGGCGCGGCGGCGAGCTACGGGCGGCGAGCGGAAGCAGCGGCGCGGCGGCGAGCGACGGACGGCGGCTCCACCGGCGGCGGTGACAAGCCGCGGAAGAAGACCCGCATTGTATTACGTTGCGTTCTGCGCCTCCGCCCGTAAATTAATCTAGGGTTCACCGACGGATTTACCGACGGATTTCTCCATCGGTAAATTATAAAACATTTTTAATAAATTTAAATTAAAAATTCATTTAAAATAAATCAAAATAAATTTACCGACGGAATATTCCGTTGGTAAGCATTTTTTTAATTTAAAAAATGATTTTCTCAAAAAATAAATTATAGTTTCGATTTAAATAAATCAAAATATATATTTACCGACGGAATATTCCGTCGGTAAATTTAATTAATGATTTTCTCAATAAATAAATTATAGTTTCGATTTAAATAAATCAAAATATATATTTTACCGATGGAATATTCCGTCGGTAAATTTAATTAATGATTTTCTCAAAAAATAAATTATAGTTTCGATTTAAATAAATCAAAATATATATTTACCGACGGAATATTCCGTCGGTAAATTTAATTAATGATTTTCTCAATAAATAAATTATAGTTTCGATTTAAATAAATCAAAATATATATTTTACCGACGGAATATTCCGTCGGTAAATTTAATTAATGATTTTCTCAAAAAATAAATTATAGTTTCGATTTAAATAAATCAAAATATATATTTACCGACGGAATATTCCGTCGGTAAATTTAATTAATGATTTTCTCAAAAAATAAATTATAGTTTCGATTTAAATAAATCAAAATATATATTTACCGACGGAATATTCCATCGGTAAATTTAATTAATGATTTTCTCAAAAAATAAATTATAGTTTTGATTTAAATAAATCAAAATATATATTTACCGACGGAATATTCCGTCGGTAATAAAATAAAAAAAATAATTGACAAAATTGAAATTTGGCGACGGAATATTCCGTCGGTAAAAATAGCGACGGCTTTTTTCCGTCGGTATTCCGTCGGTAAGTTTAACAGTCATATTCCGTCGGTATTCCGTCGGTAAGC
The DNA here is from genome assembly GCA_028984105.1 of Lavandula angustifolia. Lineage (NCBI taxonomy): Eukaryota > Viridiplantae > Streptophyta > Magnoliopsida > Lamiales > Lamiaceae > Lavandula > Lavandula angustifolia. Next base: position 23,293,716 of record CM054813.1, on the reverse strand, counting down.
CGACCCGTGTTTCTTTTCCGTCGGTAAATCCGTCGGTAAATTTGATAATTTTTGTAGTGCATAGGAAACCACCGTTCAATGATTTAGTAAATAAAATATGATCATCATAATAACCAGAAGTGTTACTCAAAGTGTCTTGCAATAAATAAATGTGTCAATTGCAACGAAAAAAGTGTCAATTATTTTGAATAAAAGTGTCATTTTTTTCCAATATGAGTTGTTTTAAACAAATGCCACAATTATTCACAATACATAACACTTTATGTTGCAAGAAATGATACTTCAATAAATTAGTTAACCAATAAGCTCATAGCAAACAAGGATCTCATATTACTCCAAACAAAAATCAAATTAAACTTCAATGGAAACAAAAACGACTTAGAACCTTGACTTGCAGAGAAGAAGAGAACAAGAGAGAGAGAGAGAGAGAGGAGAGAGAGAGAGAGAGAGAGAGAGAGAGAGAGAGAGTCTTGTTAGGGTTATTAGAAGGAGTCCGGCGGCGAAATACCCATCTGGGAAAAGACAAACACATTTATATCCAATTCTTATATTTAACTACACTATATACCCAAGAAGACGAAAATACCCCTACTATGGGATGGTCCGATCACGGTGAACAGAGGGCCCGATCAGGGTCCGACCAGAGGCTCGATCACTACTTGGATAGTGGGGTATGATCGGTCTGGCCCTATCACGGTCCGATCACGGTCCGATCGACATGGTCCGATCACGGTCCGATCATGGTCCGATCATGGCCTGACACTTTTAGGTGAGAGAAGTGAAAAAGTGGGGGTATTTTAATAAATTTGGGTATATAGTGGATAGTTTTTATAAAATTGGGTAATTTTGTATTTGATATAGTGTAGATGGGTATATTGATATATTACTACTTATTAGAATGGGTGTAATATGACTAATATGCCCTCACATCTTTCTAATTAGTTTCCTTTTTTGGACGAATGTAAGAATAGCGAGACAACCGAAAAAAGAAACTAAGACAACATTAGCGGAACGGAGGGAGTATTATTTAGCTTGTAATTTGTGAAGTGAATATAAATATATCCACATTTGAATTTTTCACAAACATTTTATTTTCATAGTGTATCTTATTTATCAATTTCTATTGAAATATTATATTTCAATAATTTTTATGCCATCAAAATTAGAAATAGATTTAATTTAATTAACTTGTAGTGTCAATAAGAGTATTACTATTGTCTATAATATGCTGGTTGAACTTTCCTAATCAATAAACAATAGTATAATTTTCAGACAACGCTTATTCGAATTTTAAAAAAAATATGCAATGTTTTTATAAATCATTCACAAAATACAAGATCAATAATGAAGTTTACGCTTGTAGTCTCTTAAATACTTTCATATATATGGTCTACAGTATATATAGGAGTTAGTCAAGTCTTTTATAACTGACGAGAATAATAAAGAGAGATTTAATTAAAGGGTGGTTACTAATAATTATAGTTTTCTAATGTGAATTGAAGTATTCCATTTCCTTAAGCAAGAATGTCCGGAAAATTTTCTTTTCTTCCAAGGGTGTTCGTCTGAGCACACTTGCTATTCATTCAAAAGATTCTCAAAAGCTATGAGAAGGAAAGATAATGTAGTACGTATGTGATAAGATTCTTTTTGTTCTTATATACTAAATACTTGTTTCACTTTGCATCAATTTGTTTACTTGCCTTGTATGCTTAACTAACGTCTGATTCTTTTCCTCCCCCACAAAACCATATATTCTTCTTTACTTCCTTTTCGCCCTCCAATTCTCTCAGACGCCAAAATGTCCCGCCACCATGAAACAAATCCACACTTTCTCCCCCGCCAACAAGATCCAATTATTCAGTTCCCCTCACAAACACCACCACCATCGCGCTCGCGCCTACCGCCACCGCGTCGCCATGGCCGTACATCCCCGCCGCCTTACCATGGTCGTACACCACCTCGTGGCCGTCCGTGGGTGGAGCCTCCACCTCAGGGCCGTACATCGTCGTCGCCACCCCATGGCCGTGCATGGGCGGAGACTCCACCTCATCATGGCCGTATGTCGTCGCCGCCACCACCCCATGGCCGGAATCCGGTGGAGCCACCACCCCATGGTCGTGCATGGGCGGAGACTCCACCCCATGGCCGCACGCGGGATCAAGCAAAGCCCGTGGTACCCGTTAAAGTTGAGTTACCCCAGCACGAAGCGAGGCCACATTCGGAGGACCTGCACCACCACGGTTTCATCCACACGCCGGGGTCGCGACGGACGAAGCCGGTAGCGTGGCTGTTGGCAGCATTCTGCACACTCTTCTGGATACTGGTGATAGTGGGCGGCCTGGTAATCCTAATAGTGTACTTGGTGTTCCGGCCACGCAACCCGAGGTTCGACATCTCCTCCACCACCTTCAACGCCGCCTACCTCGATATGGGCACCCTTCTCAACGCCGACGTCACACTGCTCGCCAACTTCACCAATCCCAACACCAAGGTCAAGGTGGAGTTCAGTTACGTCATCTTGGATCTCTACTACGCCAACAACTTCGTAGCCACTCGTTACATCGAGCCGTTCTCGGTCATGAAGGGGGAATCCAAGTTCGCGGACGTGCACATGATGGCTAGCCAGGTGAAGATGTCGGCGGGGCATAGCCTGCAGCTTCAGAAACAGATTGAAGAAGGTAGAGTTAACCTTGAGATCAAGGGCCTCTTCAGAGCAAGGTCTAAACTAGGAGGCATTTTCCGATACTCCTATTGGATGTATGCGAATTGCCACATCGTCGTCACCGGCCCTCCCACCGGAGTTTTGATCGGAAAAAAGTGTGTCACAAAGAGGTCTTCTTTTTATCTCTTTCTTTTGCTTATACTCCTTATTATCCCCTTTCCGTCTTATTCTGAATATTTAAATCTGAGATTTGTTGAGATATCAAAAACCAAACATTATATTATTATTTTATTACTTATTGTAGGAATATTTGAGATCGAAGGAAGACATGAATTGCAATGGAAGAGCAAATGGAAGAGATTAGTAGAACCATTCTTATTTTGACAATCAGATTCTACAAACTTAGAAGATTTATTTCACTTCTTGAATCTAGATGATAAACCTTTGTCTACCTATTAAAGAAATGACAAAAACTTGTGTGCATCATGTTGCACATTCAATATGACTCAATTACTCAATTTTGACCCGCTTTGATCCGCAATTGACTCCCTGACATCAGCATGACGTCATTAATCTTTTTTATTTATATTTTTAATTTTTTTTTCTATTTCCCCTCTTATTTGTAAGGACGGGCGTGTCACTCTTTGTGAACAAAAGAGTCATTTTTTCTAAATAATTTTTTTTAATTTTTTATTTTTCCAATTTTTTTAATAAGAAAGACGTGTCATTTATAATGAATAAATGTGTCATTTGTTATTTATCTCAAAGTGTTAATCGTAACAAATAAAAATATCATTTGTATTCGAATAAAGTATCATTTGTATCATTTATTGACTATCAATTTTTTTTTAAATGTGATTTGTTTCGCAAAAAGTGTCATTTGTTTATGAAAAAAATATCAATTGTCTATGATGTTTGTGTCAATCATGATAAAATAATGTGTCAATGATGAACAGAGTGTCTATTTAAGTCATAATTTATAATAGAGAGCAGAGTGTCAATTGTCTATGCTATGCGTGTCACTCAAGAGAAAAGAACGTGTCAATGATGAGCAGAGTGTCTGGTTAAGCCATAATTCACAGTAAGAGAACAGAGTGTCAATTGTCTCTGTTGTTCGTGTCAATCATGTTAAAAGAACGTGTCAATGATGGGCAGAGTGCCTGTTTAAACCAGAATTCACAGTAGAGAGCAGAGTGTCAATTCTCTATTGTATGTGTCACTCATGACAAAAGAATGTGTCAATGATAAGCAGAGTGTCTGGTTAAGCCATAATTCACAGTAAGAGAGCAGAGTGTCAATTGTCTTAGTTGTGCGTGTCAATCATGATAAAAGAACGTGTCAATGATGAGCAGAGTGTTTGGTTAAACCATAATTCACAGTAGAGAGCAGAGTGTCAATTGTATTTGTTGTGTGTGTCAATCATGATAAAATAACGTGTCAATGATGAACATAATGTCTGTTTAAGCAATAATTCACAGTAGAGAGCAAAGTTCATAACAAAAGACACAATTGTTCACAACAAATTGCACTTTATCTTACAAGAATGACATTTCAATAAATTAGTTAACCAATACGCTCATAGCAAACACAAGGATCTCAATACTCCAAACAAAATCAAATTAAACTTTGAGTTACAACAACAGAAAAAATAGGTATAATAGTGGTCGTAGCAAAATAAATAATTACCCGGACAATGTGAAAGAGAATGATGAACCAGAGTACGAATCTTCAGTTTTAATAATAGAAAGAAAATGAGTGATGCTAACTATTGAAAGTGCTCAAAAGGATGGAATTTGATCTCTTGTACTGGAGATGAATCAAAAAGCTAAACCCAAATCCACCTACAAGTACACTCACGAAACACATCTATAAACCACACACATAGAAGATTAACATAATTCAAACATTTAAACAAATCCGGCAGTTGGAAACAAAAATGTTCACCTGCTCAGGCGAAAGGATTAAGATATTCTTGTGCTGATTCGATGCGATGAATGTCAAATCATCAATGAAAAGTTTGAAAAGCACATCGGCCGCGGATGTGGCCACGACGTCAGATTTCGGCAAATTAATTTATTAAATAAGTTGATACGAACAATACGATGCAAAACAAAACAAATGCAACTGCGGCTGTGGTGGCAGCGACGTGGGCAGGCGGGAGAGAGGAGAGAGCGAGGAGAGAGAGGGACCCGCATAGAAATCTGAACAGAGCGGAGGTAGATCTGGAGGATTGCACGGAGGTGGATCCGGCCACGAAGTGATAGAGGCAGAGGCGCGAGGAACGAAGACGACGAAGGCAGAAACGGAGAGGAGTGGCGGCGGCGGAGACAAGGAGGACGATGGAGAGAGAGAGAGAGAGAGAGAGAGAGAGAGAGAGAGAGAGAGGGGAGTGGAGAAAGAGAAAGAGGGGTGAGATATAGAGAGAAAGAGGGGGGGGGGGAGAGAGAGAGAAAGGGGTACTGAGGAGGGGAGAAGACAGGAGAGGGAGAGAGAGAGTGTGTGATTTAATAATTTTTTTTTAAAATATTGAACCATGTGAAATCTTGGTTAAAATTGTTTAATTGGATCATGTTACATGTACAATATGATGAACCATAGTCCATCTCTAAAGAAAATAAGGAGCCATGTATTTTTGTTAAAAGTTAATAAAAAATTTCCATCTTTCTAGTTTTCAAGTTAATTTAATTTGATATTGTTCGCACATTACATTTTGAGATTTATTTCATTGGTTTACATTAATTTGTAGAAATATGGATAGCTGCTCGTTTTATCCGGATTGAAGTTGTAGTAATTTTGGTATAGCAGCCTCTTGAGGTCCAATTAGTTTTCACACAATTAACATATTCGTACTATTTTATGCCCCGAGAGACTTGATGTACAGTAATTATCTTAATTAAAATTGATAGATTTTGCTTGTCGAATTGATGAAAAGAATTGTTGTGACCGGAAATAAAATGGTTCATACCCCCCCCCGTTTTTCAATTTTTTGATTTTTAATTTTTGATTTTGGAATTGTTTGTTTATATTTATAAAATGATTTTTGATTTTTAATTATTTTTTCAATTTAAATTAAAATACTTATTTATGCTCCTCCATCCGTACCATTAATATCGTTTTATTTCTTTTCGGCACGGAGACTAAGAAAATTAATTTGGTTGTATATTTTTGTGATTTAATTGTATTAATAAATGAAAATTTATTAAAACTGTTTCAGTAGGTTAGTGCACTTAGTTCAAGCTTTGCTGAAACTCTGTTTTATGATTTTGTAAAACGGTTTCCAGTATGAACAGTAAATCAATGCAACAGTAAATGAACACAACGGTTTTCATATATCAAACAATCCTATGTCCACTGTCCCGAAAAGATTAGGAGGCTATTTTATTATACTAAGTTAGTCTCAGTTGGTTTGTGCACTAGACAAACACGGCCTTGAAGATTATACTGAGCAAGTCCCAGTTTACAAGTATCAAACTATAAAGTTTGACAAACTCTCCAACGATGAAGGAGTTCTTTACAATAAGAACAGTTCAAGATATGAACTCCTTCGGGTCTAAGCTATGGATATTTCACTGGAGCTTAGGTTAGAGGGAAGGGAAAAGAAGTGGCTTCTAGAGTGATGAACAATGAGGAATAATCTCTCTGGGTTCGTGTTCTATCACTTGGATACTAGAGGCTTTGATTCGATTCAGCTTGGTTCCCTAGAGCAAAGTATTCGCCTTTCGCGTTGAGTATTTCTCTGAAGTTCTTGCGGAAAACTTGTAACTTGTTCGTTCAATGCTCGTAAATCGCTCATTATGTGTTCTTTTTTCTTCGATTTGATTTTCCCTCTATTTATAGAGGTGAGCTATGGATAGATCCGTTGGAGACTAACTGTCCACGTGTCCCTCTCTTTGGGTAGCTAACGGCTCTTTTAGAAATCGCGCAGAGTCTTTTCCTCCATTTTTGGAAAGTGGTTGACTTGCAGTTTCTGAAAAGTGGTTCACTTGCAGCTTTTATCAAAACTTTGACAGCTGGCTGCTTGTCATTGGTCGAGGCGTAGAAAGTTGTTGAGACACACAGACTTCAAGGCAGATACTGAAGCTGACTTCTCTGATGTGAACAACCTCGGACTACTCTACTGATTTAACTTAAAAAATTATATGACAATCAGGAAGACTGTCAGGCCGTTGTTGAGTCTAACCTGGGGTTCAGTAGTATACTCCTGCTGAGTCCAACTCTACTGAGGGTCGACTCTGAGTTCAGTTAACTGCTCCTATTGAGTCCGAGCTTATCGACTCCTTTCGATATCTTTGCTCCTATCGAGTCCAAAGACTATCGAATCTTTCGATATGCTCGCTCCCGCTAAGTCCAAAGACTACTGAGTCTTCACTCCATGGTACTGAGGCGGATAGTCTATTGAGGGATCAACAGACAGAACTCGGAGCCTAGACCATGCTGAAGGAAAGTCTACTGAGTCTGAAACTCTCAGAGACTAAGGCGTTACAATTACAACGAAATGGTTCACCTATCAAATTATGGTTTTGGGATCAGCCAAATCTTCTAAACAATCTACTGCTGAATCATCTCTCAACAATTTCCCCCTATTTGATGATGCCAAAACCTAACACTACAAACTATCATATACAGACTCCTTACAAACATTACAAGTAAAATCAGTAGAGTTGTACATCAAGTTCTAATCTACTGAGGGACAAAGGAATGTAGAAATACTTAATGGCAATTTCCCTCAAATAGAATCTATCAATCTAAGCAAAAACTGACAAACTTAGGTGATTCTGAGTGTTAAAATAAATAAATAGGCCATAGAGACAATAAGGTGTTGTCAGGCCAAACAACAAAGATGTATTTATATATATATGGAAGTCAGTACAGTTACATCTTTTGCTATCTAGCAAAAACAGAAACAGAAAGACTATCACGAGCTATCTTTTGAACCTTTGAATCCTTGCCTTAAAATCTTTGGACTTATCTTCAGGCAGAGGGAGTCCATACATCTTGAATGTGTCTCTCCGCAGCTTTTGAATCTTGGGCACGTCTTCAGGATCATTGGCATCGAGCTCAAGTGCAATGGTTGCATTCCTGACTTCTCCTTCTATTACACCTGTATAGAGAGAGCCATCTAGTTTCTGAGGTGGAGGAAGATGTCTGATAGCAGGGGCCTGAGCATCTTCTTTGTCAGCAGTAGCCTTCTCAACCATGTTATAGATATCCATGTCACATTTGAAGAGCCAGTCAGCAAAGGCGTCATTCTTGTGAGACTCAGACTAGAATTTTCAAGCATAGTATCTTTTGACGAACTCTACCTTCAGTGTCTCCCACTGTTGAGTTTTCTCCCATGGCATCCACTTATCCACCCGAGGCCATCTGTGAATTTTTTTATTATTGGGTCGCCTGCCTCGTCTGTATTTATAGGGAATCTCCATGTCTTTCGGCGGAGGTGGTCTAGGCTTCAGCCTTTCAGCTTCCCTGGCTGCCTCAGCAGCCTTCTCCTTAGCCAGAGCTTCTTGCCGCCTGAACTCCTCTATCTGATAGTGGTGAGATTTTTTATCTAGAGCTATGATGCTGAAATTAATCATCTCATCAATGGTCGGCTCAACTCTTTTTCTTTCTTGTTGCTGCTACTGCTAAGATTCAGTCGCAGTCTGCTCAGCTTCTTGCTCCTTCTCCTTCTCTTTATCAGCCTCATCGCTGATCTTAAGCTTTCTTGGAAGATGCCTCTTAGCTGGTTTCCTTGCTGAAACCTTGGTCTTAGCCTCGCTGATCTTAACCTTGCTTCTTAGGCTTATTAGCAGCTTCAGCCTCAGCTAGCTCCCTAGCCAACTTTTCATCAGCTTCAATTTGGGCTTGCTCAGCTGGACTGCTATATCTTTTCATCCCTTTCTTCAGTGGGGTGGGGATTTTCAAAGGATTCTTCCCCTCTTCTTCCTCTTCTGAATCATCCTCAAGGAAATCAGCAACTTCTTTTATATGCTCTGAAGAAGTTTGTGTCGCTGATTCCTTAGGTCCTGAGCCACTTGGGCCAGTCTTAGTGCCTGCTACATCTCCTGCGCTAGAGATACCCTGGGCCTTACCCATATCCATCTCTGAGGGGTCAGTGGGAGCAAATTGGCTTTTAGTTTTCCCAGACACTGACTTCTTCCTCCTCACTGTCCTTTCCCCCTTTTTGGCATCATCTATTACGCCTAGGGTTGGGATGGGAATTACCTTGCTGTTCAAGGCTGAGTATGCAGCTGCCAGCCTATCCAAGGCTTTCTTCATACTCTCAAATTTCTGGTGTAGGTCGTTCCTCTCGATAATCAGATCTTCACCATACTTGCGGTGAGAGGAATCAACCAACTCATGAATCTTTTTCAGCTTAGCATCAACCTCTCCTCACAGACTTGCTGAATCGATGCAATCCTGAGCTCATGGGCTTGAGTCAGTGTGGAGATATTGCTGAAGTGCACTGACTGTGCTGCCTTGAAAGTTTCTAGAAGAGAAGTTTGGGCAGCCGTCAGTGATGCTTGCTGTCTTTCGAACTCAACTCGTTGAGTGGCTAGAGAGTTAGTGAGAATAGCAGTGAAACCAGGAGCGGGCGAATTCTGAATGGATGTCTTCAGCTCCCTGATTTCCTCACTCTGAGCTGTTGTAGCCTTCTTCCAGCTCATGTGAACGGCCTTCGCCAGGAGGCGGTTTTGAGTCCCCTGACTCTTCAGAGCTTTGGCCACAGTCCGAGATCTTCGGCCTTTGGTACTGGGCGCAACCTCAAAAGTAGACTCCAACAGAAGTTGTTCTAGGTCTATAACACAGGAGGTTCTAGCTGCCGCTGAACCTGGAGGGAGGGAACCGACAAGGTTGGTCGGCCTGAGAGTTGAGCTCCCTCCTCCAATTGAGTAGCCTCAGCAGGCTTCTCAAGGCTTGCATCACTGGGTGGGTCATGATCATCGGGATCAGAACCCTCTGAAGGCGCAACAACTGAGGCCATACAGTCCTCAAGAAGAGCCAGCATAGCCGCCCTTAGGTCCTCGAGGGAGCTGATATCCGCAGGCTCGGAGTCGCCTATCTGCTGGTGGATTTCCAGCTCCTCGGAATTCAAACATTCGCAGGATTTGAATCGAATCAGGCGATCAAGGGTAGTCCTGGAACCTGATCAACATCTGAAGCCTGGCCTTATGAGAAATTGTCGCCAAGTCAGAGTGACTTGTGATTTCTGGAATGGCCTTAGAGACTTCTCGGGTGGCTCTATCTTAAAGAGCGTCAGGTTCATACCCGATGGTCTCAGCTTCTGTGCTGGTCTCCATGTCATCTACATCGATCGGAGACATGGTCTTCTCAGCTGATGGAATACTGCTGAGAGGAGAAACATCTAACGGGGACTGAGATGTTAGAGTTGAAGGCTCTGGCGCGGTCCCCTGTTCCACTGAGGCTGCCTTCTCAGCAGAAGTGGTCTTCTCAGCTGAGACTGCCTTCTCTGCTGAGACTGTTTTCTCAGACGAGTCTGAGTCGTCTCTTAGTTGGAAGGGAGGTTCTACTACTGCCTTCTTAGAAGACCTTTTCTGCTTCTTCTGAGGGGTAGCCCCTTTCTTGCTAGGAGTGGAAGTCTTCCTCTTCCCATTCCGTTCTTCAGTTGCCCCTGCCCCAATCTGCTGAAGGGCAACAGCCTTCCTGTGGAAGCGGATTTTCTTAGGGTTGAAGTAACCCTTATTTGCATATGTGATGTTGTCGTCTCCGCAAAAATCCTCGATCATCACCGACAATTTCATCCCATACAAGAGTTTCCCTTTGACACTCAGACTTTCATCAGCCGACTCAGATGAAGAAGTCAATACGATCGTTCTAGATCTACTGTATCCGACAGGAAACGACTGTCCGACTATTACTGTCATTCGAAAGTCAGCAGAGTATCATACGAGGATAAGTGAGAGTCAACTCAGATGAAGAATGATGTCTGAAAAGTCTCACCTACCACAAACCTTGACCAATGAGAAGCAACCTAAGCCTTACCTGCTCTGACACTAAAGTTGCGCTCGTGTACAGTGACCAACCACTTTGCGACGCTACTTCGAAACTTATGGCCATATTCCTTGGACGTTTGTGACACGTGGCATCGTCTTCTCCAACGGACAAATGCCTGGGTTACGACTATAAATAGAGAAGCATTTTTGAGCTCAACGCACTAGACATCAAAGGGAATACACGCTCACAACTTTCAAACTCTCTAGCGCATTCACGTCGATCCAGCGAAGAACTTGCTTAGTTGAATATCTGTAGTTCTTCTCTCTGGAGTTTCTTTAGTTCCCTCTTCTCTATCTAAGCTCAACTGTTACATCCATAGCTTAGATCATTCGAAGGAGTTTACTTTCTGTGAATCGTTCTTATTGTAAGAACTCCTTCATTGTTGGAGAAAATCCCCTCTCCTTCAAACTTCGGTTTGATTTGTAAAGTCGCTAAGGACTATAACTTAGAAGGGTCTGTCCAGAGCATAGATTCCTTGCTGAGGCTTGCTCAGATTAATCAACAAGAACTCATGTTCAGCAGGACAGTGGACGTAGGATCTTGCGTATCCGAACCACATTAAAAATCGCTTGTGTTATTTACTATTTTATTTCATCGTTCTCAAACCGATTTACAAATTCATACTTTGCATAAAACGTATTTAAAAGTGCACCAACCAAAACATATTTGGTTTGTGAAAACACGTTTTCAAATTAAGACGAAGTCTATTGGGCCCCACACTTATCCGCACTAAACTCTACGACTGAGATCTCAATACTGACAAAAGTCAGTAGGACGGACTTAGTAGTTGAGCCACTCTGACTCGCGATCAGAAGGTGTTGGATATGAGTCAGTAGATTGATACTCAGCTATTCTAGGGTTAAAAGAAATTGGGGGAAATCATAGTAGTACTATGGAATTGAAGATCCCAAAACCAAGCCGATATCGGTAGATTAAATGTGTCGATAGGATTAGGCCGATGTATAGGTTAGACTTGATGTAATGCTTATTATTTTGTCTAAGTCCCGTACGGGGTAGTTGTTGAACCGATCTTCCTACGAAGATACTTTTCGAACCCCACGTCATCGATTGTAATCGCTTGCATTCTTCGTCGGCGGTGATATCAAACTCGCTTAAAGATCCCGCATCACCGATCGGACCTCGGTAGAAGCATTCTCTACAAGCCGATGGTCATCGGTAGAAGAACCAAGGCAAGCAAAGATACCTTCGCAATCGACCAACCGACTATCGAAGCTCACTTTATCGGTCGACGACTCGACCGAAGAAGACAGACTTTCGAGCATCGTATCCAACGTAAAGCGACCCAAAGACTTAAAGTCCCTTCAAATGTTCAGCAGAAGACATACGAGGTAGTTTGAACGGTCAACTCTGACACTCACCAACTACAAACCTCGACCAATGAGAAGCCGACAACGCTTACCTACTCTACACAGTAAAGCTGCTCTCATGAACAGTGCATTAACGCGCCCGCTCGCAACAAAGTTGAATAGTGGCCGTTTTCTTTGGACGCTTGTGACACGTGGCATCGTCGTCTCCAACGGACATATGCCACAACTCACAACTATAAATAGAGAAGGATTTGAAGATTTCAAAAAAGAGGAATATACGCGAAATCAAGGGAAATCATTCAAGCTCACAACGCTCTAGAACTTTCAAGCTTATCCGAGAGACGAACTAGTTTTCATAGAACACTTCATGTAGTTCATCTCTCTGAGAGCACTTTGATCCCTTTCTTCTCTAGACTAAGCTCATTGCTAGATTCATAGCTTAGATCCGAAGGAGTTCACATTTAGTGAATTGTTCTTGTTGTAAGAACTCCTTCTCGCTTGGAGAATATTCCCTCCCTTCTAAACTTAGGTTTGGATTGTAAAGTCGCTAAGGACTATAACTTAGAGGGAACCGTCTAGTGCACGTATCCCCGCCGAGGCTTGCTCGGAATAATCAACAAGTTCTCCCGCCTTGTTCGGGACCGTGGACGTAGGATCTTGCGTATCCGAACCACGTTAAATCGCTTGTGTTCATTTATCGTTTTATTGCATAGCATTCAACCGACTTGAAAATCATAAGTTTGCATAAAACGTATTTTATAAAGTGCAGCGACAAAAGATTTAACTTACAAAAATGCGTTTTCAAAAGAGACGACTCCGGGCCTAACACTTATCCGCACTACAGTCTCCGACCGAGTTTCGTAATACCGACATCGCCGCAGAAGAGCTCGAAGCCGACTCACTTTGACCCCAAGTGATCGAAGGCTTACTTGGCATCGTTCATCGATTGCAAACACGCCTTCACTGACCTTCACCGAGAAAAAGAAACAGAGCTCAACTATATTCACCCCCCCCCTCTACACCTGACTTTTCGTCTTCGGACCAACAATTGGTATCAGAGCACACGGTGTTCAACTGATCGCCGGTTCTGAAATACTGGTCCTCTCGAACTGATCCTGAAAATCGTTTTCACTGCATAAGCATCTTTTCAGCATCCTTATACTCTTACTCTTACAATGTCTGGATATGTCGGTATTAGGATGGTGCCGATGTTCTCAATAGAGAACTACACGGTATGGCGCGTACGTATGGAGGCACACCTAACGTCACTCCACGACAGCATGTCAGATGTCCTAGAGTCAGGACCGATCATTCCCATGATCGACAACGTAGTATTTGCTGCTGGAGGAGGCGTGGGAGCACAAACTGGTGCTAAGGTTCCCAAAGACAAATCTGCCTTCACGCCTGAAGAAAAGAAGTTGCACAACCTTGACCGAGTTGCACGTAATGCCATACTGACTACGCTCGTGACTCACATCTCGGAAGGGTACAAGATTGCAAAACGGCGAAAGAGCTATGGGACGCCTTGGCTGTACTGAGCCATGGAACCCCTCAGATCAAAGAAAACAAGCTCGAGCTAGAGCTTCAGAAGTTCGACGCCTTTGCAATGGAGCCTACTAAAACCATTGACGAGCTGAGTGTCAGATTCACCAATCAAGTCAATGTTATCAATGGGCTGGGGAGGTCGTTCACCAACAAGGAGATGAACACCAAGATCTTGAGAGCGTTGCCCCGACAGAAGTGGCTTCCATTTGCTACTTATTTACGTCGTTCTGATCTAAATGCTCTAACTCCTGATGTTATATTTTCAGAATTAAAATCGGAGGAATTCGAGCATAGCCTACCCCAAAAGTGCTTAAGCGCTCCAACTGACACACAGTTCGACCACGCCTTCAAGGCAACAGTCAGCAATACCGGAGCCAAGCCTATTTCCTCAAGCAAAGTTGTGGCCACATCGCAGCAAAGTCTTTCGAGACTTCGAGCCCACGACCGGCCTAGCACCGATGGCTCTCAAATATCGAGGGAAAAGGAGAGAGTCGAAAGCCGAGGAAATACAACCGAGATTCTTCCTCAGGTAAGAAAGACTATCATAAGAAAGAAGAATCTAATCCTTCTATCGAATGCGGGAAATCGGAGTCTGCGCCGGTCCGTCTAAAGACTCACTGGTAAGAGCAAAGCAGAACATCTACTCGCTACAACCGCAAGAAGGAGGGACACTATCGCACGATTGTCCCGAACTCTCACCGCTCAAAGAGCGAACGACAAAGCCAGGAGAAAGAAATTCGCCGAGAGACGGCAGGCCTATATAGCCGGAGAGATATCTGACAACTCAATTGAGGAGGATACATTCATGTATTCTTCTGAAGACGAAGCCGCGTTCGTCGCAGTTGAGGTCGCAAAGACAGTTCCTGATGAGTCAGCCGAATACTGTCTGATGGCCGGAGAAGAGGCTGAGGTAAATTCTAAACGCATTATTACCTCTTCTTCACACAAAGACACAAGACACGTGCTCGGTCACGAGATGATCCTCTGAGATGTGGTACAAGCCTACGACGATCCGCTAGAGGAACAGTATTTGACCGAGCAGAGTTCAAAGAGAACCATCCAGGAACTTGAACAGGTAAAGGCCGAGAATCGAGACTTTCTTTTGATTGCCCGGTGTCTCTACCGAGTCGGTGGATCTTGTTGCGAGACTCAAGGAAGAGATTGAATCTCTTATAACTAAGTCTCGCCTTCAAGAGACTCGGATCTCGCTCCGACCAAGGACAATTCGAGAAAGAGACTGAAATAGCCAAGCTCGGCCGAAGCTCGCGACGTGCAGAATGACTATGACTCACTGAGAAGGAGTGACGAAGTCTGGAGAGGTTTGATGACCGAACAATACACGGGAGCGAAGGAGAAGCTTGAAAGCATGCTTAGAGCACAACGGTCAACTTTCGTGAAAGAAGGCCTTGGCTATACCCACGAAGCTTCTACCTCCAAAAGCTCAAGCAACCCCGGGCGATAGGTTCGTCGAGGAAAGGTGCAAGCCGCCGACACCACACCTCGGGCGAAAAACAAACGAGAAAATGATTACACCTCGCCCGAGTAGCAACAAGCAACGGTGACCAAAGGTTCCAGCCCCAGGACACCGCGATCAAATTCGTGGGGAATCAAGAAGGTCGGATGGGCGAAAGATAAGGAGCCATCTGTATGAGCACCCGGCTCGAAGACGGCTCGTACTACTATGAGCCCGGGGTCGGGAGAAGCGCTAAGACTCGGAAGAAGAAAGCGCTCGAACCCAAAATTATCAGCAGAAAGCCGTATCTCCAAGTCCCGTGGAGAAGAAAGCCGATAAGGTTTAGAAGAAGAAGTCTCGGAACTTCTAAGGTCCCGAGACAGATCCGGGTTCCGAAATCACCCACTAACCTGTAAGGACCCAACCGAACCAAAGGGTACCTAAAAAATGCCTCGTTTTGCGAGTGCATAAGGACCCGTGGATAGTGGACGGCGGCCGCTCGAGACACATGACTTACCGTAAGAGCTCGACGACCAACTACGTACAAGAAGATGGTCCCGCACTGAATTCGGTGACAACTCCAAAGGCTACACAAGGGGATACGAACGCCGAACATTGGGACCGCCACAGCTCCAAGAGTAACATATGTTGAAGGACTTCAACATAATCTCCTTTCGATCAATCAATTCTGTGATAATCTTAACAGAGTAATCTTTGACGCTGGTTTTTGTGATATTGTTGACAAATCTACATGGAAAACAGTGTTATCAGGTTCGCAGAGGAAGAACATCTATGTTGCAAACCGGAATACCGAGTAACCCGAGGCTTGCTTGCTCGCACGTACTAAATCGGGTGACAAGTCGGCCGGCTATGGCACAAGAGACTCGGCCACTCCGAACTTCAAGACCATGAACAAGCTTGTCAAGAACTCTAAAGTCAGAGGACTGCCCAACGAATCGTTTATCAAAGACAGAAATTGTGTAGCGTGCCTGAAGGGAAAGCAAACAAAGAGTAGAAATCCACCTATTCCGTCACCTTCCACTGATGGAATCCTTCAGTGCTTCATATGGACTTATTCGGGCTAGTCTCTCCGGTGACTATAAGAGGCAAGAAGTATGCCCTCGTCGTCATAGACGACTACTCGAGATATACTTGGGTCATCTTCATCGCCAACAAATCGATGTTCGGACCGAGTTACCTAATCTACCGAAGAAACTCGGTGTGGAAAAGAACATCAAGATTAAGAAGATACGCTCGAGACGTAGGAACGAGTTTCTAAACTCAGTAGTAAAGACATACTCGCGATAAAGAGGGAATTCAAAGACGAGACATCACCGCGCGCACCCCTCGGCCAGAACGGACTTGCCGAACGTAAGAACGAGAACACTCAAAGAAGCAGCAAGAACGCTCCTTGCATTCTCGGACTACCCTCAAAGTTTTGGGGCCGATGCTACCGACACCGCCCGTTACACTCGAATTGCTCACTACCGACACAAGAACACATGAAGACGCCTTACGAACCGTGGAAAGGGAGAATTCCTTCTATTTCTCATTTTCATGTTTTCTGCTGTCCTTGCTTTATCCACAACAATGGGAAAGATCGGTTGAAGGTCTTTGATAGCAAATCGATCAAGGAGTATTCTTAGGATACTCCCGAGTCAATAAAGCCTTCGTAGTTTTTAACTATCGAACTCTTTGCGTGGAGGAAAGCCCTCATGTTGTTTTTGATGAATTTGTTACCGAGAACAGGAAAGATACAAAGTCAAACACCGAGGATGTCAGCAAGAAGCTACGGGATCTCGAACTAAATGACAAAGCCGAAAAGATCCAAGATTGTTGGGATGATGAGTCGGAAGATGAAGAAATTCGGACTCGGCCCAACAAGCAATGTAGCTAACCTAGTTGATTCTATCGAACGGAATCAACAACAGGTAACTTCGGTCGATGAGGAAGCCCCCTGTGGTAACCGAGACCTCTACCGAGAATATAAACTCGGGGGAACGATTAATGTTCCCTGAGCTAAATGCCCCGAACCCGGAAACTCGGTAGATCCTAACCTTCTTACCGAATTACTACGGTCACATAACAAGATTACACTTGAAATGCCTAATACACCTACGGACCGTGCGAAGTAGTATCGAAGAAGAAGCCCGACTCGGGCGTTCGTGGCTCGATGCTCATTCTTCGGATCTTATCATTGGAAATCCATCGGCAACTATAAGGACGAGATCAAGATTAAGTCAAGGAGAAAGCTCACTTTACTCTTGTTTTTCGTCTACGTAAGAACCTCGATCGATAGAGGACGCACTAAAAGATGCCGACCGGGTCATTGCTATGCAAGAAGAGCTGAACCAGTTCGTCGAAATGAAGTTTGGGAGCTTGTCGACAGCACCTAGACATCGGCACGTGATTGGAACTAAGTGGGTCTTCAAGAACAAGCGAGATGAAAACAACGTCATTGTCGGAAATAAAGCTCGACTAGTTGCTAAAGGATACAATCGAGCGAGAGGGAATTGACTTTGATGAAACATTTGCTCCGGTCGCCGGATTGGAAGCCATTCGTCTTTTCCTAGCTTATGCAACACATCGGAGATTTAAGGTATATCGGATGGATGTGAAGTCGCCTTTTTCGAACGGCGCATCGAAGGAAGAAGTCTACGTGGAACAACCGCCCGGCTTTCAGCGGGGATATCAGTGTACGAGACTTAGGAAAGCTCAGATGGGTTAAAACAAGCACCCGTGGCTTGGTATGATACCCTATCGGACTTTCTACTTGTAAAGGTTTTCAAAAGGGGACGGTAGATCGCACCCTATTCAAAGATAAAGTCGGAAGATGACATTCTCTCGGGTGCAAATCTACGTGGACGACATCATTTTCGGCTGCGTAAACGAAGTCATATGTCGCCAGCTAGAGAAGATGATGAAGGAGAAATTCGAGATGTCCATGATGGGAGAGATGAATTATTTCCTTGGATTTCAAGTAAAACAATCAGTCAAGGAATCTTCATCAATCAAGCCAAATACACTCGAGATCTTCTCAAAAGATTCGGCCGTGATTCCAAAGAAACCGACCAAAATCCCCATGAACACGAACTTTAAAATCGATCTAGACAAAGAGGGAGCTTCGTTAACTCTACCGATTATAGAGCTATTATTGGTTCTTTACTTTATTTAACAACTAGCCGACCCGACATAACTTATGCTCGTAGGTGTATGTGCAAGATTTCGGGCGAATCCCAAGCGAAGTCATCTAGACTCGACAAGAAGATTCTGCGATATCTAAGAGGAACACCCGATGTTGGGTTATGGTATCCCGCCGATGATAATCTAATACCGACGGAGTTATTCGATGCCGATTATGCGAGATGCGGGATAGATCGAAAATCAACTTCCGGAACATGTCGGTTCCTAGGCGGCAAAAGCCGATATCGTGGTTTTCAAAGAAACAAGCACTCGGTAGCTACGTCCACTACCGAAGCCGAGTACATGGCCGCAGGAAGTTGCTTGTGCCCGCATCCTTTGGCTTCGACAACAACCGAGAGATTATGGTATAACTCGGGATGAAGTGCCCATCTACCGTGACTCCACCAAGGTCAATAGCTATAACTCGTAACCCAGTTCTACATACCGGATGCAAGCACGTGGATATCCGACACCACTTCATCGGAGACCATGTCGAAAAGAAGGACATCAGGATGGAGAAAATCCATACCGACAAGCAAAGGGCGATATACCGACCAAACCACTAGCCGAGAACAAAGTTCGGGAGAACTATCGGTTGAGCTAGGTCGCTAGATCCTACCGAGACAAGTCAAGAGAAGCCGACTACCGATAATGATATACTTAGCAAAAATTGGTATCGGTATGGAATCAGCACGACAAGTCGAGAAAACTTAGTACAGTGACTCGGTTGGGAGATGCACACTGCATACGCAAGGGGGGAACATGGTCATCGCACAACCATCCTCCCCGATAAATGATGGTAACCAACTGATAAGTTCAGCTGAAGAGGTTTGCGTAGTATCGTTACTTAATAAGTTTGCATAAAACGTATTTTATAAAGTGCACAACCAAAAGATTTAACTTACAAAAATGCGTTTTCAAAAGAGACGACTCCGGGCCTAACACTTATCCGCACTACAGTCTCCGACTGAGTTTCGTAATACTGACATCAGTCAGTAGAAGAGCTCAGAAGCTGACTCACTTTGACCCCAGTGATCGAAGGCTTACTTGGCACTGTTCATCGCTTGCAAACATCGCCTTCACCGACCTTCACCGAGAAAAAGAAACAGAGCTCGAGTGTATTCACCCCCCCCCTCTACACCTGACTTTTCGTCTCCGGACCAACAGAAGGTTACTATTTGACATTGTTCACCAGTCGCACTCTACAGCTCAGCTGTCCTTCGCGTTTGAGGAAAACCTTGTAATCAGGTGTATTAACCCCCCCCCCCCTCTACACATGATACTCGTCTCCGGACCAACAATTGGTATCAGAGCGCTGTGTTCTACTGATCATCATTTCTGAAACTATTGGTCTACTCGAACAGATCCTGAAAATGTTTTCACTGCACAAGAATCTCTTCATACATCCTTATACTCTCATCTACAATGTCTGATATGTTAGGTATACGGATGGTGCAAATGTTCTCGGTAGAGAACTACACGATATGGCGTGTGAGATTGGAGGCGCACCTTACATCGCTGCATGACAGCATGACAGATATCCTTGAAAAAGGACCCATCATTCCCATTACTGACAACGTTCAATATGCCGCAGTGGGAGGTGTAGGAGCACAGTCTGGTGCTAAGGTTGCCAAAGATAAATCTGCCTTCACGCCAGAAGAGAAGAAGTTACATAACCTCGACCGAGTAGCGTGGAATGCAATCCTGACAACGCTCAGCGATTCACACCTCGAGAGGGTGCAAGACTACAAAACGGCAAAAGAACTTTGGAATGCCCTGGCGGTACCGAGCCAAGTAGCCCCACATATCAAAGAGAATAAGCTCGAGCTAGAGCTTCAAAAGTTCGACACCTTTGCCATGGAGCCCAACGAAACTATTGACGAGCTTAGCTTCAGATTCACCAATCAGATCAATGTGATCAACGGGCTGGGGAGAACTTTCACCAATAAATAGATGAACACCAAGATCTTGAGATCGCTGCCTCGACTGAAGTGGCTTCT
The DNA here is from genome assembly GCA_028984105.1 of Lavandula angustifolia. Lineage (NCBI taxonomy): Eukaryota > Viridiplantae > Streptophyta > Magnoliopsida > Lamiales > Lamiaceae > Lavandula > Lavandula angustifolia. The sequence goes on along the minus strand of CM054813.1, from coordinate 23,273,550 downwards.
TTTTGCTACTTATTTACGTCGCTCAGATCTTAATGCTTTAATTCCTGATGTTATCTTTTCAGAATTGAAGACGCGAAGTTCGAGCATAGCCTACCCCAAAGCTGCTCTTGTGCTCCAGCTGACACTCAAATAGACCATGCTTTCAAAGCAACAGTCAGCACACCAGGAGCCAACCCCATTTCTACCAGTAAGACAGTAGCTGCTTCAGATGCTAAGTCTTCCGAGACTCCCGCTACTGATCGTCTTGCGCTTATGGATTTCAAATATCAAAGGGAGAAGGAGAGAGTAAGAAAGCTGAAGAAATATCACAGAGATTCTCCCTCAGGTAAGAAATATCATCATAAAAGGGAAGAATCTAAACCTTCTCCTGATTGCAGGAACACAGAACCTGCTGCTAGTCCACTCAACAGCTCAACTAGAAAAGGTGGCAGAGTAACTGTGTGCTACAACTGCAAGAAAGATGGACATTTCCAGTACGATTGTCCTGAGCTCTCAGCTGCCCAGTGAGCAAAACGGTAGGCCAGACGTGAAAAATTTGCCCGAAGAAGGTAGGCCTACATTGCCGAAGAGCTATCCGACGACTCAATCGAAGAAGATACTTTCATGTATTCTTCTGAAGACGAAGCTGTATTTATTGTTGTTGAGGTCAGAGAAACAGATGATAAACCAACGATTGAATATTGTCTGATGGCTGGAGAAGAGGCTGAGGTAATTTCGAAAATTATTATAACCTCCTCTTCACAGAGCACACACGACACGTGCTCAGCTACAGATGAACCTCTAGACGTGGTGCAAGCATATGACGATCAACTAGAGGAGCGATTCGGTTAAGCGAGAGTTCGACAGTAATCGTTGAGGAACTGGAACAGGTAAAGGCTGAAAATCAGATACTTTCTTCGATTGTCGAGTCTCTCTCGACTCGTAGAATCTCGTTGCGAGACTGAAGAAAGAGACTGAATCTCTTATAACTAAGTCTCAGCTTCAAGAAACTCAGATATCAGTTCTAACTAAGGACAATTATGAGAAAGAGACTGAGATAGCCAGACTCAGTCAGAAGCTCGCAGAGGTTGAAAAGGACTACGAATCACTCAGATCACTGAACCTACAACTCAGGCGAAAAACAAACAGAAGATGATCGTACCTCAGCCAAGCAACAAGAAGCAATTGACCAAAAGTTCTAGCCCTAGAACACCACGATCAAATTCAGGGGGAACTAAGAAGGTCAGGTGGGTAGAGCAGTATGGCAAGCCACTGTATGAGCACCCAACACAGTTTGGTTCGTACTATTATGAGCCCAGGGTCAGGAGGAGCACAGAGCCTCAGAAGAAGAAAGCTCATGAACCCAAAACTGCCAGGAAGTCAGTATCTCCAGGTCCAGTGGAGAAAAAGACTGACAAGGTTCAGAAAAAGAAGATGTCTGAGACTCCTAAGGTCGCAAGATAGATTTGGGTCGCGAAACCATCGACTAACGCTTAAGGACGCAAACTGAACCAAAGGGTACCTAAAAATGTTTCTGTTTTGCAGGTGCATAAGGACCCTTGGATCCTGGACAACGGCTGCTCGAGACATATGACTTATCGAAGGAGCCTGCTGACCAATTACGTACAAGAACATGGTCCCAGAATTGAGTTCGGTGACAACTCTAAATGCTATACAAGGGGATATGGAACACTGAACATTGGGACTGCTTCAGTTCCAAGAGTAACATATGTTGAAGGACTTCAACATAATCTCCTTTCTGTCAGTCAATTCTGTGATAATCTAAATAGAGTTATCTTTGACGCTGGTTTCTGTGATGTTGTTGACAAATCTACAGGGAAAATAGTGTTATCAGGTTTACGGAAGAAGAACATCTACGTTGCTAACTTGAACACCGCTGAACCTGAGGCTTGCTTACTTGCTTAGACGAAATCTAGTGATAAAACAGGATGGCTGTGGCATAAGAGGCTCAGTCACCTGAATTTCAAGGCAATAAACAAGCTAGCCAAGAACTCTAGAGTCAGAGGACTGCCCAATGAAGCTTTTATCAAAGACAAAAATTGTGAAGCATGTTTGAAGGGAAAGCAAACAAAGAAAAGCAATCCACCAATTCCATCGCCTTCTACTGATTGAATCCTTCAACTGCTCCACATGGACTTGTTTGGCCAGTTTCTCTAGTGACTATAAGAGGCAAGAAGTATGCCCTCGTCGTTATTGACGACTATTCGGGATATACGTGGGTCATCTTCATAGCCAACAAATATGATGTCAAGACTGAGCTGCCAATACTGCTGAAGAAACTAAGTGTGGAAAAGTACATCAAGATTCAACGAATTCGCTCAGATAGAGGGACATAATTCCTCAACTCAGTCATTAAAGAGTACTGCGATAAGGAGCGGATTCAGCACGAGACTTCAGCAGCTCGCACCCCTCAGCAGAACGGTCTTGCTGAACGGAAGAACAGAACACTAAAAGAAGCAGCAAGAACGCTCCTAGCAGACTCTGGACTACCCTCAAAGTTCTGGGCTGATGCTACTGACACTGCCTGTTACACTCAGAACCGCTCACTACTCACAAAGCAACACATGAAGACGCCATTAGAACTGTGGAAAGGGAGAACTCCTTCTATCTCCCATTTTCATATCTTTGGTTGTCCTTGCTTTATCCACAATAACGGGAAGGATCAGTTAAAGGTCTTTGATAGAAAATCTGATCAAGGAGTATTCTTAGGATACTCTTGAGTCAGTAAAGCCTTCAGGGTCTTTAACTACCGGACCCTTTGCGTGGAGGAAAGCCCTCATGTTATTTTTTATGAGTTTGTTACTGAGGACAGGAAAGCCTAGAAGACAAATCCTGAAGATGTCAGCAGTAAGCTACAAGATCTCACATTAAACGACAAAGCTGAGAAGATCCAGCATTGTTGGGATGATGAGTCAGACGAAGAAAAAATCCAGACCCGTCCCGCAAGCACTGTAGCTGACCTGGTTGATTCTACTGAACATAATCAATATTAGGTAACAATTGTTGGTCCCGAGAGCACGTTCAGGTGTAGAGGGGGGGGTGAATACACCTAAAACCGATTTTCTCAACTTAAACACGAACAGTCCTTTTTAGGATGACGTCGTACTGAACCAGTTCAACAGACCAGATAAGTTGTTCTGAATCGTGTTGGCAGAGTTACTGACTCTACTGAGACCTGCTAGCTGACTGAGTGTCAGAATTCAGTATCTTGCAGATAGAGTTCAGTAGTGCGGAATAGTGTAGGCCCAATTCAGTTGAGTTAGAAAACGTTTTTATCAAAACAGTTTCAGTTGATTAGTGCAGTCTCTTAAGTTTGCTGAAACTCAGTTGAATGATTTAAGGAAAGGTTTTTCAGTATGAACAGTAAATCAATGCAACAGTTAAGAACATAACACACGACACAAAGATTTTTAAAGTGGTTCGGACACAAAAATCCTACGTCCACTGTCCCGAAAGATCAGGAAGCTATTTATTATACTGATGTAGTCTCAGTTGGTTTGTACGCTCGACAAACGCTGGTCTTGAGATTTATACTGAGCAAGTCTCAGTTTACAAGGTTATCAAACTAAGTGTTTGAAAAACTCTCCAACTGTGAAGGAGTCCTTTACAATAAGGATCAGTTCAAAGATGAACTCCTTCGTCTAAGCTATGGATAAATGCTATTGAGCTTAGGTTAGAGGGATAGGGAACAAGGAAGAGGCTTCTAGAACGACGAACAACTGAATATAGCTTTGGGTTCGTGTATCGTCGTTTGGATACTAGAGGCTGTATGAAACAGTTAAGCTTGGTTCCCTATGAGCTGGAATGTAGTCTTTCGCCGGAGATAGATTCTTTGAACTTCTTGCGGAAGACTTAGGCTTTTCGGATTTTACTCGTTTTGAATGCTCTGTTTGTTCTCTCGTGTTCTTCCCGTGAGCTTCAAATTTCGATTTATCCCTCTATTTATAGAGAAGAGATTAGGATAGATCCGTTGGAGACGACGATCCTTTGTCTCTCTCTTTTGGGTAGCTAACGGCTCTTTTGAAGTTTGGTGGCAGTGTCCTTTCCCTCCTTTTCTGGAAAGTTGTTGACTTGCAGCTTTAGTAGATATAGAGTACGTGTCTGCTTGTCATTGGCCGAGGTTCAGAAAGTGGTTGAGACAGAACAGACTTCAAGGAGATCTGAAGCTGACTTCTCTCTTCCTCGTATTGACTCTGCTGAAAAGTGACTTCAAATATTCTGGCAGTCAGAAGACTGTCTGGCCGTTGCTGAGTCTGATCTCTGATTCAGTGGGATGCTCCTGCTAAGTCGGCTCTACTGAAGATCTGCTCTGAGTACAGTGAACTACTCCTGCTGAGTTCAGTTCCACTGACTACATTCAGTATACTGCTCCTGCTGAGTTCAATATTACTGAGTCTTCTGCTTCTGGTGCTGAGGCGGATAATCTACTGAGCGCCTGAACAAGAGCAGAGGGTCTGCTGAGTCTGAAACCTCAGATACAACAAGATACAACGTAATGGTTCACCAATCAATATAGGGTTTTGGGATCTTCAAATCTTCATAAATACATTCGGGAGCACGGGCTGATCGACTATTTAACAAAGATAGAAGATCGAATCATTTCCCACTATTATCGATATCTTGCGAGGATAGAATCATCACCCAACAACAATGGTCGATGAGGAAGCCCCAGTGGTAACTGAGACCTCTATTGAGAATATATACTCAGGGGGAACGACTAATGTTCCTGAGCTAAATGCCCCTGAACCTGGAAACTCAGTAGATCATAACCTTCTTACTGAATTGCTTCAGTCACAGAACAGCACTGCTGAAATACCTAACACTCCTCTTGACTGTACAGAAGTAATCTCATAAGAAGAAGCCAAACTCAGACGTTCGTGGCTAGATGCTCACTCTTCTGATTTAATCATTGGAGATCTATTAGCAGCAGTAAGGACAAGATCTAGACTAAGTCAAGGAGAAAGCGCTCTCTACTCCTGCTTCTTGTCTACTGAAGGACCTTAGACAATAGAGGATGCTCTCAAGAATGTTGACTGGATCATTGCCATGCAAGAGGAGCTGAACCAGTTTGTCCGTAACGAAGTTCGGGAGCTTGTTGACAGACCTAGACATCAACACATAATCGGTACTAAGTGGGTCTTCAAGAACAAGCGAGACAAAAACAACATCATAGTAAGAAACAAGGCTCGACTTGTTGCCAAGGGATACTGTCAAGCAGAGGGAATAGACTTTGACGAAACGTTCGCACTAGTTGCCAGATTGGAAGCCATTCGTCCGTTCCTAGCCTATGCAACGCGTAAGAGATTCAAAGTATATAAAATGGATGTTAAGTCAGCTTTTCTGAATGGCGTGCTGAAGGAAGAAGTCTATGTGGAACACCCCCGACTTTCAGCAGAGACATCAGGTGTATAGACTTCGGAAAGCTCTGTATGGGTTAAAACAAGCACTCAGGGCTTGGTACGATACCCTATCAGAATTTCTTCTTCAGAAAGGTTTTCAAAAGGGGACAGCAGATCGCACTCTGTTCAGTATTAAGTCAGGCAATGACATTCTACTAGTGCAAATCTACGTGGACGACATCATTTTCGGATGTGGGAACGTGACTATATGTCACCAATTCGAGAAAATGATGAAGGAAAAGTTCGAGATGTCCATGATGGGGGAGATGAACTACTTACTTGGATTTCAAGTGAAGCAATTACCTAAAGGAATATTCATCAACCAAGCCAAGTATACTCGAGACCTCCTGAAAAGATTCGACTGCCACTCCAACAAGCCAGTCAAGATCCCCATGAACATGAATTTTAAAATCTATCTAGACAAAGAGGGAGCTTATGTTAACTCTACTGACTATAGAGCTATTATTGGTTCTTCATTATATCTAACAGCAAGCAGACCTGACATAAGTTATGTTGTAGGTGTATGCGCAAGATTTCAGGTGAATCCCAAGCGAAGTCATCTAGACTCAGCAAAGAAGATTCCGCAATACCTGAAAGGAACACCTAACGCAGGGCTATGGTATCCTGCTGATGATAATCTGATTCTAACCGGTTATTCTGAATGCAGGATGAAGGATAGATCGAAAGTCAACTTCTGGAACATGTCAGTTCCTAAGCAGCAAGCTGATATCATGGTTTTCAAAGAAACAACATTCAGTGGCGACGTCCACTACTGAAGCAGAGTATATGGCTGCTGGAAGTTGTTGTGCCCAAATCCTTTGGCTTCAACAACAACTGCGAGATTATGGAATTACTCAAAATGAAGTGCCCATCTACTGCGATTCCACTAGTGTAATTGCAATAACTCAGAATCCAGTTCTCCATACGAGATGCAAGCACGTGGACATTCGACACCACTTCATCCGAGATCATGTCGAGAAGAAGGATATCAGGATGGAGAAAATCCATACTGACAAGCAAAGGGCAGACAGACTGACCAAACCGCTAGCTGAGAATAGGTTCAGAGAACTATCAGTCGAGCTAGGTCTACTGGATCCTACTGACTCGAATCAGTAAGAAAATTCAGTAAGACAGGTCAGACGTCAGACTTAGTACTTGATTCATTGGGTGAATCATACAAAGACATAGTAAGGGGGGAACATGGTACCTTCAGTACCACGAAGATTCTTCTGAGTCGATTCGGTAAACAGCTGATCGTAAAAGTTCAGCTGAAGAGGTTTACGTATTAGATTCTTTAATATTCTCAAAAGCATGCTCGCATTTAATAACTCAGTCGTTTGCATTCAGTGGCATGACTTGCATTTATTTCCCGCCATAAATTTTTAAGGATTAAGTCAGTAGAAACCGTTTTCATTTAAAAGGCCTTATCCTTTAAAGCTGCCTACAACGCATTTAATGCATGTCTTCTCACATTACTCTAACTGCGCATATCTTACGTGGGTCTAGTTTAGAGGCGGCTAAGTAATCATTCCTTTATAAAATCAAATCTGAACCGTCCCAAAAAAGCGATATTTTATACTGATCGTCCGATCTAAAAACCCTTGACATTCAAATCTTATAAAATTTGTACCTTTTCTCTCTAAACACACTTTACGCCATTTCCATCTTAGAGCTTTCGATCATCGTTTTAATCTGCTGCATACCGTTGCTTGCTTACATCTCTCTAAAGCTCTTCGATTGCTGTAACTTTCTTATTTACTAAAATCTCGTATCTAACTTACTCTATTTTCGAGTGCTAACACACTTTTTGCAGATTTATGTTTTAATGGCGCCCATATCAACCCCGTCAAATATTGAGGAGATCATGCTCTCCAAGGTTTAGTTTGAACCCACGATGGCCTTTCACCAAGCGGAGCTGCCATTTATGGAGCATATCTTCTCCGCCCTCGAAGCATCGGGACTGAAGCTTCTTCTTACGAAGCACCCGAAGGCATACCCGCCCCGACAGGTGGCCGAGTCTTTTACGATCTGCGTTTCGTGGAGGATACGGATGCAGAGGTAACCGTCAAAAGTTGCCCCTCAGAAGTGGGAAGCAAGCCACGCCAACCTCAGCATTTTTGAGGCTTTGAAGTCCATATTTGAACTTTTGGACAGATGGATTTCTCCCGTCGGATATAAGGAGAATGAGTTGAACAACTATGTTCGTCGCTTCTGCGGACGTGACGATGTCTTCTTCAAGTCCGCTCTACCGAAGAACCAACTCCTTCTGGAGTATCGGGGCATCGCTTACATCGTTATTCATATTCTAACGAGCGCTGCGGGTTCCTTCGATCAGCTATCTAAGCCCAGACTCCAGATCAAGATGGCAATAACAGATGGAGTCCAGGTGAACTGGGCGAAATTCCTCATGTCTGCGCTGAAGGCTCAGGCTCAGAAGTTTGCGGCCACAGAGTCAGGAGAGAGAAGACTCATTAGTGTGGGCAAGCTCCTGTACGGGACGAAGGTGTCCATTATTATTGAGGACTCCGTGACGAATCACACCTCTTTTTGCTGATATAAAATACTTCGACCGCAAGTTGATAAAATTCAAGACGAAATCAGTGGCTGAAAAATCTATCGGACGTGGAGCTGAGCTCAAAAGGTCATCTGCTGATCTGCCTCCACGTGCCGATCAGCCGAAGAAGAAGAAGCTATCCAAGTCTGGAGCTTCTAAGGCTGCTTCCAAGCCTGCTTCCCTCCGCCACCTCAGGAGGAAGAACTACTGGACGCTGACACTGGCATAGAGGGTGCCACATTGAAAGACAAAGTGTAGCGGGTCAGTACTGAGGAGACACAGAAGGAAGAAGCTGATGAACCTGCTGCTGAGGTTTCCTCAGAAGAATCGTCAACAGTTCAGATGAACCATCTCCGTGCAGTGGGAGAGGTTGCTGAACAAATTCCTGAAATTACCCAGCATCAGGATCTTGTTGATGCTGCGATAAGGGCGAGGACACAGATACTGCTGTGATTCCTCAACTGGGATATACTTGCTGATCTCATTCAGCAGTATTCTACGCTGTCCCTACTGGCCGAGGAGCAAAGTATTCAGTCAGTGATAGGGTTTGGGGAACCTGCCGACATAGCCTCCTTCGAAGACCTCCGCTCTGCAATGCTCTATCTTCTAGAGCTCACATCCTCACCGCAGCCCGCCAGAAGCCCATCGCCGCCTTCTCATCACGACGATGGAGATGATGATCAGGCACCCAAGGATGCAGAAAAGGGAGATTCTACTGAGGGAAAGACTCCCAGCGAGAAGGGTGACTCACCACCTCCACCTCCGGAATCAGGTGCCGCCCCTGTTGCTTCGTCTTCTAGGAAGCAACAGCTCGCTGCCTCTGAGCAGAGCTCGGTACCTCTTCCTATCAGATAGAGCCGATAGGTACCGTGTCCTCTAAGTCCGTCAACCGAGCAATAAGGAAGCAAGGAGACAAGAATTGTTTCCTGGCCAAAGATGTCCATCTCAAGTGGGCACAATATACGAAGGCTCAGACGGAGAAGGTTGACGAACTGATTGGCGTAGTCAAGAAAGTCTCAGACGCTTCAACTCCAAATATTTAGGAGATAGTCGAGACTGCGTTGGCAGCTCAGAAGGCGGACATGGCCGCTCAATGCGAGCAGTTGCTCGAAGCCTAGCAGAAGAAGTTCTCTGAGCAGCTGTCTGCGAGCCTGGCCACTGTCCAGAAAACTATGGATGAGCGAAACAGGCTGCCACCTCCAGTGTCCAAACTGCCATAGAAACTCAGGCGGCCGCCCTGAAGCTCATTCAGAAGGAGATGACAGACTCCCTCGATGCATCGCTTCTCAAACAGCGAAATCAGGCAGAGGTCCAAATCCGCCAAATTCGCAAGGATCAGGAGGAGGACTGGGTCCACTACTCTGAAGCAGTCGGGGATTTCAACACCACCTCAACATCTACCAAATCTGTTGTCTATGAACTCCAACGAGAGGTAGCAGCCATCAAGACTCTCCTGTCCTCGGCAGATGATGCCAAAAATGGGGAAGGAAGAGCTGACCAGGTGGTGACGGAGTCAACAAGGAGGTAAACAATCAAGGGGAAAGTTCAGTGCAGGCTGGAACGAGCTCAGTCCCCACTCCCTCAGTCCAAATCCCTTCTGTCCAAATTCCATCAGAGGCTCAACCCTCTGAACCTCAACTGCCCGCGCAGGCCAGAGGATCGGGTGAAGGATCCTCGGCTCAGGCGTAGCATATTGAAGAGGTCACCAAGTTTGTCGATCAAGAAGATGAGCCCCTGCCAACTCAAAGGCCCGGGAAGGAGAAAGCTACTAAAAGCGCTCCTCCTCCTTCCCCGACGCCTAAATTGAAATCCAGAGAAGAGCGGGAGGAACATGATAAGAGAGTGGCTCATCAGCTTCAAGATCAAATTGATTATGAGCTAAGGATGGAGGAAGAAGCTCAGAAGAAGAAAAAGAAGAAAAGGGCCCCAATGTCCAGGACGTCGAAGAGTCAGGCGAAGTTGATTATGGCTCAGCGGAAGAATGCTCAACAATCTGTTGTCCGGAGCCTACTGAAGACTCATAGATGGACACACCGCCCCTTGCTCAGCGGATGAAGAACCTTCCAAAGCTTACACCTGAGCAGGAGGCAGAGGACAAAGCAACGTGGGATGCTGTGCAACAAGGGCTGAACCTCAGGACGAGTGACAAAAGAGCTGCAGCATTGAGAGAGAAGAAGAGGCAAGAGGATATGGCTAAGATTATTGAACTCACTGAACAAGCTGCCAGAGAGCCAATCCTCGATCGCAGCAAGCAGATTCCGAGGACTTCCAAATTCTTCCGGCATGGTGCTCAAAAGCCTCATCTGAAGAAGACTCCGCACCGCCATGTAGACAAATGGATTCCATGGAATCTGAACGAAGAGTGGGAGGAGCTGAAGATCGACTTCATCAAAGCATTCTATGTGTGGCAATGATATCCTTCTGAAGTGTCGGCGATCGAACTCTTTGATCAGTTTCTATATCACTACGACCTGAACTTCAGAGCGCAGATCAAACTCCTATTATTCAAGGAACAACTGCCATTTACTGCTCCTACCTACCGTCAGCTGAGTCCTCCTATGACAACTCAATGCATCATATACACGAAGGAGATAGAAGAGGAAGTGGAGACTGCTGCTAGTCGCAACAATCTGGATCTTATGACGACAGAAGATCTCACCCACATCCATCACCTCAGAGAAAGAATCTACAAATCCTATGGATTGGAGGAACTTGCTACTAAGTCTGCTGATTTCAAGGCGAAGATTAAGAAGTTCAGACGATAGTAGTGTTTTTTTCTTTATCTTCTGATGTATAGCTTTAACTGATGTACTCACTTCCTGATATAATATCAGTTTTTTCTTGGCCAGACAACTACTCATTTTATTGTTGATGTTTTTTTAATCACTCACTGATCATTAAAATGATCTGGCACACACTCACATAACATGTCTTTCTTCTGATATGTCTATCTTTTATCTGCTGATAACCTTGCTATCACTGCTCAGTTTTTATTGAATTCTCTTGTGTCGGTAGTTTAGTACTTAGTGGTTTTGGCATCATCAATTAGGGGGAAATTGTTGGGTTATGAGTCAGTGATCGTTTAGATCATTGCTAAGGGGGTACTTTGAACTGTCATCAGTAGTTCATTTACTTAGGACTTATTGCTATATTTCAATAATGGGGGAAATTGTAGTGATTTATCGCCGTAGGATTAAAGATCCCAAAACCTGTCTTGTACCCTTAGTGTGTTGCCTTTCGGACTTGATGATGTAATAGGCTAGACTGCTCTTATATTCGTTATCTGTTTTTGTATAAGTCCTGTAAGGGGTATTTGTTGGTCTGAACTTCAGTAGGAAGTCAAATTCCAGAACGCCATGTTATCAGTTTGTAAGAGCTCGTGTCATCAGGTCTCCAGCTGACCTCTATTGAAGACACAGTTTGAAGAGCTCAGTACCTTCAGAGTCTCCGGCCGACTGCTCTCAGTAGAATACTTTCATCAGCCGACTCAGATGAAGAAGTCAGTACGATCGTTTTAGATCTACTGTATCCGACAGGAAACGACTGCTCGACTATTACTGTCATTCGAAAGTCAACAGAGTATCATACGAGGATAAGTGAGAGTCAACTCAGATGAAGATTGATGTCTGACAAGTCTCACCTACCATAAACCTCGACCAATGAGAAGCAACCTAAGCCTTACCTGCTCTGACACTAAAGCTGCTCTCGTGTATAGTGACCAACCACTTTGTGACGCTACTTCAAAACTTATGGTCATTTTCCTTGGACGTTTGTGACACATGGCATCGTCTTCTCCAACGGACAAATGCCTGGGTCACGACTATAGATAGAGAAGCATTTCCAAGCTCAACGCATGGGACATCAAAGGGAATACACGCTCACAACTTTCAAACTCTCTAGCGCATTCACGTCGATCCAGCGAAGAACTTGCTTAGTTGAATATCTGTAGTTCTTCTCTCTAGAGTTTCTTTAGTTCCCTCTTCTCTATCTCAGCTCAACTGTTACATCCATAGCTTAGAATCTTCGAAGGAGTTCACTTTCTATGAATCGTTCTTATTGTAAAAATTCCTTCATTGTTGGAGAAAATCCCCTCCCCTTCAAACTTCGGTTTGATTTGTAAAGTCGCTAAGGACTATAACTCAGAAGGGTCTGTCCAGTGCATAGATTCCTTGGTGAGGCTTGCTCAGATTAATCAACAAGAACTCCTGTTCAGCAGGACCGTGGACGTAGGATCTTGCGTATCCGAACCATATTAAAAATCGCTTGTGTTATTTACTGTTTTATTGCATCGTTCTCAAATCGATTTACAAACTCATACTTTGCATAAAACATATTTAAAAGTGCACCAGCCAAAATAGATTTGGTTTGCGAAAACACGTCTTCAAATTAAGACGAAGTCTATCGGGCCCCACACTTATCCGCACTAAACTCTCTGACTGAGATCTCAATACTGAAAAAAGTTAGTAGGACGGACTCCGTAGTTGAGCCAATCTGACCCGCGATCAGAAGGTTTCTATTTGCCATTGTTCATCAGTCGCCTCTACAGCTCAGCTGTCCTTCGCGCTTGAAGAAAAACTTGTAATCATGTGTATTCACCCCCTCCCCCCCTACACCTGATACTCGTCTCCGGACCAACATTCAACATATGATACTCTTGGAACTGTGGTGGTTCCAATACTGAGTGTTCCATAGCCTCTGGTATAGCCTTTTGTGTTGTCTCTGAACTCGATTTTGGGTCTTTCTTCTATAATATAATTATTCAGTAGACTCCTCTGGTACGTCATGTGTCTTGAGCATCCGCTGTCCATGTACAGTGAGTCCTTGTGCACCTGCAAAACAAAATTATATTCAGGTACCCTTTATTTTTGTGTCTGTTGTGCGTGTCTATCATGTTAAAAGAACGTGTCAATGATGAGTAGAGTGCTTGTTTAAGCAATAACTCACAGTAGAGAGCAGAGTGTCAATTCGTTGTTGTACGTGTCACTCATGACAGAAGAACGTGTCAATGATGAGTAGAGTGTCTGGTTAAGCCATAATTCACAATAAGATAGCAGAGTGTCAATTGTCTCTGTTGTGCGTGTCAATCATGACAAAAGAACGTGTCAATGATGAGCAGAGTGTTGGGTTAAGTCATAATTCACAGTAGAGAGCAGAGTGTCAATTGTATTTGTTGTGCGTGTCAATCATGATAAAAGAACGTGTCAATGATGAACAGAATGTCTGTTTAAGCCATAATTCACAGTAGAGAGCAAAGTTCATAACAAATGACACAATTGTTCACAACAAATGACACTTTATCTTACAAGAATGACATTTCAATAAATTAGTTAACCAATACGCTCATAGGAAACACAAGGATCTCAATACTCCAAACAAAATCAAATTAAACTTTGATTTACGACAACAGAAAAAATAGTTATAATAGTGGTCGCAGCAAAATAAATAATTACCCGGACAACGTGAAAGAGAATGATGAACCAGAGTACGAATCTTCAGTTTTAATAATAGAAAGAAAATGAGTGATGCTAACTATTGAAAGTGCTCAGAAGGATGAAATCTGATCTCTTGCACAGGGGATGAATCAAAAAGCTAAACCCAAATCCACCTACAAATACACTCCCGAAACACATCTATAAACCACGAACATCGAAGATTAACATAATTCAAACATTTAAACAAATCCGGCAGTTGGAAACAAAAATGTTCACCTGCTCAGGCGAAAGGATTGAGATATTCTTGTGCTGATTCGGTGCGAAGGATGCTAAATCATCAATGAAAAGTGTGGAAAGCACATCGGCCGCGGATGTGACCACGATGTCAGATTCCGGCAAATTAATTTTTTAAATTAGTTGATACGAACAATACGATACAAAACAAAACAAATGCAGCTGCGGTGGTGGCGTGGGCAGGCGGGAGAGAGGAGAGAGCGAGGAGAGAGAGGGAGGTGCATAGAAATCTGAACAGAGCGGAGGAAGATCAGGAGGATTGCATGGAGGTGGATCCGGCCACCGAAGCGACAGAGGCAGAGGTGCGAGGAACGAAGACGACGGAGGCAAAACGGAGAGGAGTGGCGGCGGCGGAGACAAGGAGGACGATGGAGAGAGGTGTGTGTGTGTGTGTGATTTAATATTTTTCTTTTAATATTGAACCATGTCAAATCCTGGTTAAAATTGGGTAATTGGATCATGTTGCATGTGCAATATGATGCAGCATAGTCCATCTCAAAAGAAATTAAGTAGCGATGTATTTTTGTTAAAGTTAATAAAATATTTCCATCTTTCTAGTTTTCAAGTTAATTTAATTTAATATTGTTCGCACATTACATTTTGAGATTCATTTCATTGTTTAACATTAATTTGTAGAAATATGGATAGCTGCTCATTTTATCCGGATTGAAGTTGTAGTAATTTTGGTATAGCAGCCTCTTGAGGTCTAATTAGTTTTCACACAATTAACATATTCGTATTATTTTATGCCCCGAGGGACTTGATGTACAGTAATTATCTTAATTAAAATTGATAGATTTTGCTTGTCGAATTGATGAAAAGAATTGTTGTGACCGAAAATAAAATGGTTCATACGTGCCCCCCCCTTTCAATTTTTTGATTTTTAATTTTCGATTTTGGAATTGTTTGTTTATATTTATAAAATGATTTTTTTTAATTATATTTATACTTAATTAAAATGGTTCATCCGTACCATTAATATGGTCTTATTTCTTTTCGGCACGGAGACTAAGAAAATTAATTTGGTTGTATATTTTATGATTTAATTGTATTAAAAAATTAGTACAGTTTTCGAGGAATGGTGGGTTGGAATAAATGAGAATTTGTTGGTCCCGAGATAAACGTTTAGGTGTAGTAGGGGAGGGGGGTGAATACACGTGAAAATTTTATCAACTTAAAACGCGAATAGTCCAATTCAGGAGACTGTCTACTGAATAAATTCAATAGACCATGCAAGCTGTTCTGGATCGCATAGACAGAGTGACTGACTATACTGAGGCCTGCTAGCTGACTGATGTCAGAATTCAATACCGTTCAGTAAGAGTTTAGTAGCATGCGGAATAGTGTAGGCCCGATTCAGTTGAGTTGAAAACGTTTTTTATTAAAACTGTTTCAGTAGGTTAGTGCAGTCAGTTCAAGCTTTGCTGAAACTATGTTTTATGATTTTCTAAAACGGTTTCCAGTATGAATAGTAAATCAATGCAATAGTAAATGAACAGAGCGATTTTAAAGTGGTTCAGATATCAAATAATCCTACTTCCACTGTCCCGAAAAGATAAGGAGGCTATTTTATTATACTGAGTTAGTCTCAGTTGGTTTGTGCACTGGACAAATACGGCCTTGAAGATTATACTGAGCAAGTCCCAGTTTACAAGGATCAAACGATAAAGTTTGACAAACTCTCCAACGATGAAGGAGTTCTTAACAATAAGAACAGTTCAAGATATGAACTCCTTCGGGTCTAAGCTATAAATATTTCAGTGGAGCTTTGGTTAGAGGGAAGGGAACACGAAGTGGCTTCTAGAGTGATGAACAATAAGGAATAATCTCTCTAGGTTCGTGTTCTATCACTTGGATACTAGAGGCTTTGATTCGATTCAGCTTGGTTCCCTAGAGCAAAGTAGTCGCCTTTCGCGTTGAGTATTTCTCTGAAGTTCTTGCGGAAAGCTTGTAACTTGTTCATTCAATGCTCGTAAATCGCTCGTTCTGTGTTCTCTTTTATTCGATTTGATTTTTCCTCTATTATAGAGGTGAGCTATGGATAGATCCGTTGGAGACGAACTATCCACGTGTCCCACTCTTTGGGTAGCTAACGACTCTTTTAGAAATCGCGCAGAGTCTTTTCCTCCATTTCTGGTCGAGGCATAGAAAGTTGTTGAGACACACAAACTTCAAGGCAGATATTGAAGTTGACTTCTTTGATGTGAACAACCTCGGACGACTCTACTGATTTAACATAGAAAATCATCTGACAATCAGGAAGACTGTCAGGCTGTTACTGAGTTTGACCTGAGGTTCAGTAGTATACTCCTGCTGAGTCCAACTCTACTGAGGGTCGACTCTGAGTTCGATTAACTGCTCCTGCTGAGTCCAGTTCTAGTGACTCCTTTTAGTATATCGCTCCTCGCCGAGTCCAAGCCTATCGAATCTTTAATTATGCCTGCTCCCGCCGAGTCCAAGACTTCTTGAATCTTTCAAGAAGCTGCTTGCTCCGCTCGAGTCCAAGCCTCTCGAATCCGAACGTTTCTCGCATGTCTTGCTCCTACTGAGTCCAACACTACTGAGTCTTCACTCCATGGTACTAAGGCGGATAGTCTACTGAGGGATTAGCAGACAGAACTCTGAGCCTAGACCATGCTGAAGGAAAGTCTACTGAGTCTGAAACTCTTAGAGACCAAGGCGTTACAATTACATCGAAATGGTTTGTCACAACCCAAAATCTCATGCATCATTATTCACTCATGAACATCATATATGAACTTTGATTTTTCATTATCATATAGAAGTGCATGAGGGGTTATTGAATTTTAATTACTTGATAAAATTTGTTTGACAATTTTAATAGAACTGCGAATTAGAAAATAATGCGTAGTAGTTCGAATAACAAATCGAATTTTAAGTGAGGTATGGGATTAGATTGTGTTAATGATGTTTAATAAGTATGAATATAGTGTATGGATAGTGTAATATATATATTTATTTCATAAGTTAAATAGGAATGTGAATAATTTAAGTGGGATGTGTGTAGGTGCTTCTAGAAGTAGATTTACACATAACCACATCCTTTCCTTATCTTTTAATCAACCTATCCACTTAGCCACGAAATAGTCATCAATAATTCATCCTCTTAGACACAAAATATCAGGGGATAAGTTTTGGGAGAGTTTCTTTGATCGATCAAGAAGGACAATCAAGATAGGTAAGAGAACACATCTTTTAACTTCAGTTTTGTTATGCTGTAAGAGTGGGATTGTTTTGCCTATGGGTTTCGATTTTTATGAAGGGTTCAAACCATGAATATCATCCCCTATATTTCTAATTGTTGTGGTTAAAGTTTCAGAGCTATTGGAGTAGTTTAAGTGTGGTAAATGACAACTTGAAACTAGATGTGCAAACCAGTTCCCCTGTTCTGAAACGGTTACAAATGCTACTGTGTTTCATGTTTTTCACCCTGATTCGTTCAGATTTTGAAATCCTGTAAAACATGAAAGTTTTAGGTCTTTGTGTTGGGTTTCGTTGGGTTTTGGAATCATGGTTATACGATGTGTTTATAAAGAGTTATTACTGAAATACTGGAAGTGTCTGAATTTCTGCACAGTTTGCATATGTGACTGTATTTCGAATATTTCACCTACTTGGGTTGAGATTCTGAGGTTTAGAAAAATATGAAAGTTGTAGATATTGGAGTTAGCTTTTCAGATCATTTTGTCCCATATTTATATCATTTTTATAGAGAAAGTTATCATCAATATACTGAGGTTTGGTACTGCTGAAATTGAAGAAAATATTTGAAATGTATATTAGGCTTGAATTGAAGAAATTCATTTGGGGCTAATTATCAGAACATATAGACATATATGATGTTTCGATATTTTGGTATATTTGTTCAGCTTGGTTGAGTATTTCCTACGTGAATAGGTAACCACAGCGGTAAAACAACAGAAGAAGGTCGTTAGAGGAGAACGGTTGGCTGGAAGTCATGTAAGTGTAATTCAGTAACTGATTATTTAATCAACATGGTAAGTATATTTGCTAACTGATTATGTGATCAATATGTGTAAGTATAATTTCATGATTTATTATTGATCCTTATTCGTATGGTGATTGATGATTGTTGAATGAATTTACGTGGTTGTTTGTCAACTTATTTGAAGATAATGTGTTATACCTACGAGATTGTGAATTTCTAATTGTTTGATGATGGAAATGATACATGTGCATATATGTTATGCATTCATCAGAGATTAAAGGATATTGTTATGGCCACTAAAGATCTTGAGCTACGGTTAAAGAATTTTCCAGTATAACTGGACACAGAGACCCGTACGGGCACTTGAGTTCATGGAACTCCTACGGATATCTACGGATATAAGAATTACAGAGTGCCATGGCCATTTTCATGATCACGACTCTCTTGGCATTAGTCGGACCATAACAGATAAAGAAAATGGATAGCACGTGCATTTTCTACGGTTTAATGTGAATTGATCAAGTAGGTGCATCTTCTACGGTTTAATGTGAATTGAGCATGTATGTGAATATTCTACGATTTGATGTGACATGAGCAAGTATGTGAATTTTCTACGGTTGGATGTGATATGAGATTATTGATAATGATTGATGATGTGCTATGTTATTTATTGATGAATGTCGTACAATGTGAACTACGTGATAAGGATGTGTATGGATTGAAACTGAAATATCTGAAATGAGTATTTTATACGTTGATGTGCTTATGTGGAGTTAAATAATTGGTTATTGAATTATACTTATTGAGATTGCAACTCACCAAATGCAAATTTTTTTTATAGATTCAGTGGAAAGTGACAGAAGTCTGCATAAAGTCTGCACTATGGATCAAAGGTCGGCCGGCTGGTTCTAGATCCTTCTCCTCAGCATTTTCACTGCATGTTTGGATTGTTTGATATAGTAATATGATTATATGTTTTGCTATGGATTAAGTATGGATTTGTATGTGAATTAAGTGTGGTTAAATAAGCTATGTTCGGTAAGGAATAAATGATAGTTGATAAATAAATAATCTTGATTATGTGGGTTGTCATTATGGAAAAATGAGTAAGGGTGTTACATGGTTCACCTATCAAATTAGGGCTTTGGGATCAGTCAAATCTTCTAAACAATCTACTACTGAATCATCTCCCAACAGAATTCATCCAAATTTTACTAAGGCATAATTGAGACAATTGATTTTTTTTTTCCTGTTTTTTTTCCGTGTTGTAATTAAAGAAATAATCAAAGTTTATAAAAAGTTAAAAATTATAATTTTCTGAGTTCTTCAGAATCGTATGAGAGATAAACTTTTGGAGAGAGAGAGTGTATAAGAATGTGGGGTGGGTAGTGAGTAATGAGGGACACACCTCATTTTCGAATGTAGATTGTTTTTTGCCATTAAAAGGAAACAAAACAATATTTTTAGGATGACCGGAAAAAGGAATACAATATAATATTAGTGGGATTCAGGGATATCAAATTTAGATATTTGTACCCTGTCGAACTAAGGAACCAGGATATATACGTTTGGAATAGATTCCATTTTGAGAGACTTGAAAAAGCACTATCTTGTTGAAAGATTCTATACATCTGTCCTTTGTCAACGCATTTCTTTAAACAAAGACTCCGCTCTTTTCCT
Organism: Lavandula angustifolia; assembly: GCA_028984105.1. Lineage (NCBI taxonomy): Eukaryota > Viridiplantae > Streptophyta > Magnoliopsida > Lamiales > Lamiaceae > Lavandula > Lavandula angustifolia. Next base: position 23,254,221 of record CM054813.1, on the reverse strand, counting down.
CTTTTCGGTAAATAAATTTTAAATTATTTCATACTCCCTCTGCCATATAGAATGTGTCCTGCTTTCCCTTTCAGGCTGCCTATAGAATGTGTTATGTTTATATAAATAGTAATTTATTACAAATACTTTATTTGTGGGACCCATTACTTTACATAACTTCACACACAACTTTTAATTCTCCTTAATAACTGTGCCTAAACAAACAAGACACATTCTTTAGGATGGAGGGAGTATAATATTAAAGTAATCAAGTTATAAAGTTCGATTTCATGCTTATAAAATATGTGTTCATGTTAATTTATTCGTAATAATTTGAAACACGTATTTATAGAAAGTGATACATTTATTCATATATATATATATATATATATATATATATATATATATATATATATATATATATGGTATGGATCTAGAGAGATCCTCCCTTCAAAAGAGATATAAGATATGTTCTCCATCATAGATCCCATACAAATCAAGCGCCAAGATGAACAAGTTCAGACGGAACCTGAGTTCCACAGCCTAAAGGATAAAATTGAGCTCCCAAATAGATTCAATGTCAGATCAGTCGGTTAAGAAACCCTAGTGGTAACTGAGACTGCAACTGAAGTCATAAACTCAGGGGGAACATCAAATGATCCTGAAAACAAACACCCTGAAATTGACTTAGTTATTCTAGAATCGGCACCCTCTCCTAATGCTCCATCTATCATAGATTTGGACACTGATATATGTAAAGATGATCATGTTAGGAGAAAGAATAAAAGTTGGAAATACAGTCACCATACAAAAGATATCATTGGTGATCCGAATACTGCAGTGAAAACTCACCATCAGATTGATCATGCAATATATCTTGCTACTTATCCATAGAAGAACCCAAGACTATTGAAGAAGCGCTAAATGATGTAAATTGAGTCAATGCCATGCAAGAAGAGCTCAATCAATTTGAACAAAGCAAAGCATGAGAAATGGTAGATAGACCAACCCATCAGGCTGTTATCGGAACTAAATGGACCTTCAAGAACAAACGAGATGAGAACGGTGTGATTGTCAGAAGCAAAGCCAGACTGGTTGCTAAAGGTTATTGCCAATCTGAAGGTATCGATTATGATGAAACATTTGCTCCAGTTGCTCGACTAGAAGCTGTCACATTGTTCTTGGCCTTCGCAGCACACCCGAAATTCATGGTTTATCAAATGGATGTCAAGTGAGCATTTTTTAATGGAGATCTCAAAGAAGAAGTATATGTCAATCAACCCCCGGGTTTCATTAAGGGTGATCATGTTTATTGATTGAAGAAAGCTCTTTATGGTTTGAAACAGGCACCCCGAGCCTAGTATGATACTCTATCGACTTTCTTATTAACCAAATGATTTTAGAAAGGAACAATCGATCGAACTCTCTTTAGACTGATCAAGGACAATCATCTACTTTTGTTACAAATCTATGTTGACGATACTATTTTCGGATCTACTAATGAAGACGCATGCAAGGAATTCGAATCTATGATGACAAGTCAGTTCAAAATGTCCATGATGGGTGAAATGAACTACTTTCTTTGTCTTCAAGTTAAGCAATCTGCTGAAGGAATATTTATTAATCAGGCTAAGTATGCAAGAGACTTAATTGCAAAGTTTGGCTTGAACAACAAATCAGTCTGAATACCTATGAACACTAACTGAAAGATGGAACCTTATCTAATTGGAGTTCCAGTAAATCAAACTGAATATAGAGGCATAATTAGTTTTCTCATCTATCTTACGGCAAATCGACCTGACATTATGTTCACAGTTGGGGTCTGTGCCCGATATCAGGCCAATACCAAACTGAGTCACATGGAAGATGCCAAGCGAATCATTTTCTATATTAAAGGAACCATTAATCTAGGTCTTTGGTATCCATCTAATGATAATCTCGAATTAACTGGACATTCTGATGCAGATCTTGCAGGCTGCAAGATTGATCGGAAATCTACTTTTGGAACTTGTCAGTTCCTAGGCAACAAGCTGATATCCTAGTTTTCAAATAAGCAAAAACTCTATCGCAACATCAACAACTGAAGCTGAATATATAAGGTTAAAGCAACAATTACGTGATTATCAAGTTATCACTAATAATGTTCCTATTTTCTGTGACAGTTCCAGTGCGATATCAATCACTCAAAATCCAAAGGCAAAGATGTTGATATCCGACATCACTTCATAAGAGATCATGCTGAAAAGGGCGACATCAGTCTTGAAAAGATTGACACTGAAAATCAACGCCAAACCTCTACCTGAAGCCAGGTTCTTCCAACTCTCTATGGAACCAGGTCTATTAGATCTAGGTGAACAAAACCTTACGCAATAAGCAAGGGGGAACCTATCAAGTCAGTTACGATATTTGACCTTCTAAATGGTATCAGTCAGTTATGATATCTAACTGAGAGGTTTGCGTATCAGAGTCAATTTACATTTATTGAAGTATTTATATCTCGTTTTCATTAAAGTAATTCATACGGCCTGATACTCTCTAGCATTTAATACACATCGTATCGCTTTTAATGCGCCGCCCAATTTAGGGTATTAGAGTCATTCATACGGTCTGATACTCTTTATCACATTTAATCCAGGCCGTTCATTTCAAAATTCTTATATGAATCTGAACTGTCCATATGAATATGAGTCGCTTCATATATCTGTCTTCTGCCATTTTTGAACTTTACAGTTTCTTGCTTTACTCTGCACACATACTCTCTTAAAGTTCTATTCTCATTCACACTACTTCTAAAGCAACTCTATAAACGCATTTCACTTATTTTATCTGCGTTATACATAAGGTATAAGTTGTTTAGTTATTTGTTTTTCCGCATATATAAGTTGTTCTAACTATAATTCATTTTCTTGTCTTCAAAAATGGCACCGAAGTCTCAACCTAAAGTAATTACTGTTCGCCCTGATGTGTTCTCTCTGGAGAACTTGGACGCACTACTATCCGAAGCAATTGACAATGTGTTTGAATCTCTTCGTGGCTCCCACGTAAAGAGATTCGTCACTGCTGAACTAGACATACTCCTACCTGGACACGTCATGGAGTTCTACTTTTATCTAAATACGTAGAACAACCAAGTTCTCTCCAAATTCCACATCACTTGTGATCATCTCCAGAAGGCAAGATTGTAGAATTCTGTGACGAAGTTTCTTCGCCTTCCGAACAAGGGTGGTCTACCCTCTGAATATAAGGATTCTGAGGTGAACGCTTACCTCAAAAGGTTCACCGGAGTTGAGGAGGCTGTCTTCGAGAGTCAAGTCAAGAAGAACTCTCTCAAGACAAGATACAGGGAAAGTCTCTACATCATGACACATTCCCTCTCTACATCATGACACATTCCCTCTTGTGTAAGTCAGGATCTCATGATCAGCTTTCCAAAGCCGGTTTGAGAATGATGATGGCAATTGCTGAAGGAGCGAAAGTGGACTGGGCATCGCATTTCATATCTGTATTTCTGCACATTGCTTAAGGATGCAAGACCGTGGAGACCGATCGACCACTCAAATCCACTAGCTCCCTAGTCCAAAACATATGGTTGAAGTGGGGCACGAAATTGTCTTACATGTTGATCCCTGCTTCCGACGAGATGGGTTTCACAAATATTAAATAGCATTCAATTCAGCCGTATGACTCACGAAAAATGCTTAAGTTCACAGAAGCCAACAAGATACTTCAGGTGTAGAGGGGGGGGGGGTTGAATACACCTGAATACAAATACGTGGGTCAATACAAATTCGGGGGGGTGAATACACCTGAATACAAATTTGTTGGTCCTGAGACGTGGTTCAAGTGTAGAGGGGGGGTGAATACACTTGAATACAAATTCGTTCTCAAAGCGAAGTCAACTTTAGCTGAGTTTGCTACTGAACTGAGTGAGATAGACATATACTTCAGATCGCGTGGGCAAGAGATTCTTCTACTGAGTTCAGCTCTACTGACTTGAGTCAGTCGAACGATACCTCAAGATCGAGTTGTGTGCGGAAGTGTAGGCCCTATTAAACGTATCGATTAGAAAAACTGGTTTTATGCTGAGTTTGATGAAATACAGTTTTAATGCAATATGAACATTTAGAGAAAATAGTAAATAAACACAACAGATTTTTAAAGTGGTTCGGACACACTGGGTCCTACATCCATTGTCCTGACCAAAGCAGGATACTTGTTATATTTATACTAAGCAAGTCTCAGTGATCTGTTCTCAAGACAGATACAACTTGAAGCTTATACTAAGAAAGTTCTCAGTGATCTGTGCGCTGGATAGATTCTCTACTTATATTCGTATTGACTTTTACAAGGGTTTCAAACTTAAAGAGTTTGAGTCTTCTCCAACTAAGAAGAAGTTCTTACAATAAGAACTGTTTCACAAGGATGTGAACTTCCTCGAGGTTTCTAAGTTAAAGATATTACAAAGAGGCTTGCTTAGATAAGAGAAGGGGAACAAATATAACTCTAAGTAATGAACTAAAGGGTTCTTCTATGAATGTTAGTTCTTCATTGGATTCTTCGATTGAGAGTGTTAAGAGTTTTGTGAGTAGATAGCTTTGGTTCCCGGTTGTGTCTCTACATGAAGACTTCTCTTATATAGTCATCGATGGTGAATAGATCCGTTGGAGGGAGGTCTAACCACGTGTCGAAACGACAAGGAAAATGGCTCCTTAATTTTGAACGTTTGTGAGTAGGTGCACTGTACAGATTTTCCTCTTTTTCAGTCTGGGAGCAGCTTTTGTCAGAAAAGATAGGTCGTTGTCGGCTCCTTATTGGTCAACGTAGATTAGTAGGTGAGACTTGTCAAACATCAAGGTTGACTTCCTCTGAATCCTCGGCCTTCAACTAAAGTGTCTTCCTACTGACGTTCTTCTGAGCATAAGTGCATGTGCACGAATTCCTGTGCAGATTCAGTTGGTGGTCGGCTGACCAACTGATTTCTTCGATCTGAGCCCATCAGCTGAGTGCAAGATCTTCTACTGAACTCTGCAGCTAGTGAACTCTAGCCTACTAAGTTCCTAACAACTGAACTCGAACTAAGCTATTACAGACGAATGTACAATATCCAGCTAGGGGTTTTGGGATCTTCAAATCTGTCAATTCATCTACTGAATCCTTATCCCAACATCTATCCTCTTCAGGTAAGCTTCTACAGATTCCACAACATCTTTGTGGAACTACGTGCAAGCTTCATTCTGCTCAACTAGTGCCTTTGAGACACTTTCAGTAGCTAGCCAACTGGTGTCGCTGCTCTACTGTCTTCAGGACCCGACCAGTAGAAGAGGCTAATTCTTCAGTAAAATGCTTGTCCTGATTCTGCAGAATAGTCTGGAACTGAGCTTGCAGATCAGTCCGTTGAGCTTCCAGTGCTTGTTTGAGGATCGCTACAGCATTGACTTCAGTTGGGGTGCTGATCCTCTGCACTTTAGTAGATAAGGTTCCCAACTCCTTAGTCTGAGCCTCTGTAAATTGGCTCCATTGATTGTGCACGTCTTCCGCGAGGAGATGGTTCTTGTGACCTTGGCGTTTGATTACCTTTATTGATAGACGCCATTTTGACTTTAGTAAAATGCTTGTCCTTGATCTCTGCAGCCTGATATCTGGACTGTTTCTTCGGTTGAGTCTCAGATGGCGTAGGGATGACTGTGCCTGATTCACAAGATGGAGGCGGTGAGTCATCCTTGGGAGATTGTCCCTCAGCAGATCTCCCTAGTCTGCATCCTTGGGTGAGCTGATTAGATTGCCCCTTCTGACTCAGGAGCATCAACATAGTGGCCCTAAGATCCTCCAAGGAGGCTATATCAGCTGGCTCGCCATAGCCGATCTCCTCTCGAAGAGTCTGCTCCTCTCTGGCCAGTTTGGCAGCAGTCCATAGGTGCAGCGTCTCTTCCAGCAGATCCCAATCAAGGAATCGCAGACGCATCTGCACCCTAGTCCGAACGGCGATGTCCACGAGATTTGAGTGGTCAAGAATCTCGGGAATCTCCTCCGCGATTTCCTCAGTCGCTCTGCTCTGGGCAAGCAGAACTGAGGTGGGGAGAGAGGGTGAGGATTTAGTCGGTGGAACTTTAGCTTCAGTAGGGGGTTCCGACTGAATTTCCTCGTCAATATTTCTCTTGACTTTCTCCCGCAAGGTCACGTCCTCTTTTCTGGACCCTGAATCCTCCACAGAGATATGCTCTGGAAGTACTTCAGCAGTAGGCTTCTTCAACGTCTTTCTCTTCTTCTGCTGAGGTTGTTGAGGAGCTTGAGAGAGTGCCAGGGGACGTTTGTCATGAAGTTCCCGGCCGATCTATTTCTCTGAAGCTACTGCAGTGGCAAACTTGACATTCTTGTTGTAGAAGAAGTGCATGTCAGCAAAATCCACGTTCCCTGGGCAATGATCTTCGATCAGGATGGACACCTTGGTCCCATAGAGTAGTTTGCCCTTCAGGATCAGGTGCATGGAAATTTTGTCTTCTCCACAGACAAACTTTTGAGTTTGGGCCCTGAATTCTTAAAGGAAGAATTCGGTCCAGTTCACCTGAATGCCACCAACTATTATCATCGTAATCTGGAGTATGATCCTACTCAGTTGATTGTAGGATCCGGCTGAACTCGTGAGGATGTGGTTGACGATGTACGTCAGTCCTCTATATTCAGGGAGCAACTGATTTTTGGGAAATGCTACTTTGAATACTATAGCTTTCTTGCCGCTGAACCTCGATATGTACTTGTTGATCAACATTTCCTTGTACCCTATCGAAGATATTCTGGTGTTCGGGAGATGGAAACTGCACTGGAGGTAGTCAGCAATATCGAGCTCGGCAATATCCTCCACCCAACCTTTGTTACTCGTTTCTTGCTGAATGTGAAGCAAGAAACATTCTGTTGATCTTCTCCTTCGTGGATGTTGAGGAAGAACTCAGCAACCTGCCTCAGGAAGCAGTGAATGGGGGCTCTGGTCAGGATGGATTCAAGACCGGATGACTCAAGCAGATCGAAGACCCTGTCCATGCACTCTAACCCGCAGGACCGGAAGGCAAGAAACGGTTCAAACCAGACTCTCTTGCTATGGATAATGTCCTCCATATCAGATGGTTGAACAACAATCTTCTCAGGGAAAGAAGCCATGGAAATGTAGCTTGCTGCTGACCTCTTTTCTATATTACCGTTTAGATTTAGATCATGTAGCTTGCTCCTGACCTCTTCAGCATCTTGCTGAGAGCTTTGTTTCCTGTTCTCAGTAGCAAACTCATTAAATACAACATGAGGGCTTTCTTCTACGCAAAGTGTCAGGTAGTTGAAGACCCTGCTGACTCTTGACTATCCTAAGAAAACTCCTTAGTCTAACTTGCAATCAAGGACCTTTAACTGATCTTTTCCATTATTGTGGATAAAGCATGGATAACCAATAATATGGAAATGTAAATAGAAGGTGTTCTCCCTTTTCATAATTCATATGGTGTCTTCATATACAATTGAGGCAGTAATGAGCGATTCTGAGTATAACAGGCCGTGTCAGTAGCTTCTGCCCAACACTTTGAAGGTAGTCCTGAGTCTGCGAGTAACGTTCTTGCCGCTTCTTTAAGTGTTACGTTATTTCTTTTCGCAAGTCCGTTACGCTAAGGTGTGCGTGTTGCCGAGGTTTCGTGCTAAATTCCTTCAGCTTCGCAGTACTCTTTCATCATTCAATTTAGGAATTCGGTTCCTCGATCTGAGCGTATTCTCTGTAGCTTGATATCCTTTTCGACGCTCAGTCTTTTCAGTAGTTTCGACAGTTCAATTTTGATGTCAGACTTGTTGGCAATGAAGATTACACATGTGTATCTCGAGTAGTCATCAATGACCACTAGATCATACTTTTTGCCTCTGATCGTCACTAGAGAGACTGACCCGAATAAATCCATGTGGAGCAGGATTTCATCAGTGGAAGGTGAAAGAATTGGTAGATTACTGGATCTAGTTTGCTTTCCTTTCATGCATGCTTCACAGTTCTTGTGTCTTTTGAAAACTTCATTGGGCAGTTCTCTAACTTTAGAGTCTCTTGCTAGCTTGTTCATTGTCTTGAAGTTCAGATGACTCAGTCTTCTATGCCATAGTCATACTGTTCTATCACCTGATTTCCTCTGATTCCTCAGACACTCGTACTGAGTTGTTTCCTACTGACATTCTTATTAATATTGGTGAAAGATAGTATGTCACTTTCTGACCACATCTTAAGAAGTGGAAACGGTGGATATGGGAATTTTAATATTGGTAAAAGATAGTATGTCACTTTCTGGACCCCAACTTAAATTATGGATCAAATTCATGTAAGAAAAAATCCGAATAAATATAGATGTGATTCGTTCTCTCTTTATATTTTAACTAAAAGGAAAATTGCACAAAACACAAATTAATGCTACAAAACCTTTAAGATTTAAACGGGCTTGTTGTTCCAAGTGATAATAGCTATGAGAAAAGAAGTTTAAGTGTACCATAATTGTATATTCGTGTGTACCACATCACGAAGTCGTTATGTTGGCATGTGGCTCACTTTTGGAAATAAAAAACGACACATATCAATACCCTCGTAGTGTAGTAAATAGAAGAATACATAATTGTTGTAAGGTTAGAATCATATGAGATTTAAAATTCAATATGCACCCTTCATTTTACTTATTGGACGGTTAGATTCAAATTTAACCCCTTCTAATTTTTATGGAAGTGTGTGATTAGTTGTGGGCATTATATGCATTGATTTCTAATTCTCATAAGGATCGTTCTCATTCTCATTTGATCGTTACCGAATATAGAATAATTTAAACAATAAGAAAAGATGTATGGAATTGTTTCATAATTAGTGTTTAAATTAGCTGAAAACTCAAATAATACATCTGCCGGTGGCAAAACTAAACTCTTCGAGTTTTAGCTGAAGTGATAAAACTAAACTCCGGTGGCAAAAAAATTCCTAACACTCGCCATAAGCTTCAGCCATGATCAATACTATAAGTGACGTCCACCCAGTGAACAATCGGGCGCCTTTTCCCTTCCCTTTCTTTTGATCGTACTGTTCCCACAAGTAGCCGGTCTGATGGTAGTTCTCAACCACATTTCTGCCCAAGGAAGAGTTGATAATTGGCATCATTAAGGTGACAAGAGTTAGTTATTTGTCGTAAAAAATACGAGGATTATACCGAATCAAGTTGTTCCTCAGGTCAGTGTATATGATCTTTGCTCGGTCTTTATATGGCCCATCCACTGCAATGATCAAGTACATTATTGGTTGCTACCACATGTTGAATAAGGTTTTGATTTGAAACAGAAAAGTAAATTCATTTGCAGTACGTACCTTGAGAATAGTAGAACAGAGCTGAAAGAATCCTGTAATTCATATTCATCCAAATTGGCCCTCTCCAATATGGTGCATCATGCTCAGTGTTCCGTTGCATGTATATTGAGCTGTGGAAAATCTACCAAATGTTAGTGTGAATCTTTGCATCCAAGGCCATAGTCAAATGGACATAATTCTTCCTCACCGAGCCACAATCTAATCCTTTTCTTTCTTACCTTGTTTTTGCAAGAGATCTGATCCCGAACTTGGACCACAGAATACTCGCGTTTGAGATTAGATCAAGTTGTTTCTCTAATATCCATGATTCCTGGTTCATGTAGAGCACAAAGTGGTTATAAGAACAACTCAGATTAAAAAAATTAGTAAAAAAAGAAAAAGAAAAAAAAAAGAAGTTAAATTATATGAAAAGGAAACAAACAGATCAGATAACTCACAGCTGGAATAAGCCTACCCATAAAGGGGAAAAGGCTAACATAGCCAATATGAGGAACCAATCTCAGTATAGGTTTCTCCAGAACTTCTCGTACAAGCTCACGTGAAGGATAACCACCAGCTGATTCTACCATCCGCCAACTTAGACGAACCTTCGCAGAAAGTAAGTGTCGGTGCAAATGTTAGCTACAAGAAACTAGTCAATTTTGATTAGGACTGTTATCCTATTTCATTTATTATTTCCTACAATGAGAGAGAGAAAAGGATGGGCTTTCTCGGAGTAAAAGCACATTCTGGCACCTGAAAATATCATGATGCCTAAAAAAATGTAAAAAGGCAAGAGATAGGTGACTGTATGCAATAAAGATCAGGAGTTATATCAGGAAAGCCACTATGATGATCTGTACCACCAAAAATGATATGATATACCTTCTCCGTATGATTTCCATAATCAGAATAAGCTCCATTAGTATAATCAAAATGTATCTGAAAAGGAAAAAACCAAATGAATCTAACAAAACAATCAAATTCCTTCCTCGCAATGAACAATCCTAAATTGATCTGACCACACTTCCACGGATCTATTTATTCACAAGCATGATAGCCGAGCTGAAGTACATGGATATGAGTGTCGGTGGGCCAGGGGGGGAAGCAGAAATTACCTCATTTAAAAGGTCAAAATTTGAGAGCAACTTTGCCGTCAAACTATATTCCTGCAAGATTTTATATAATCTTGGTTATTTGTTCAAAACAAAAGATCCATGTGTTATGTTTGGGTTTTTCGCTTTACCTTTCCTACATGACTATCCTCAAGAAACTCTGAAATGGAACTCATGCAATCAGCAGCAAGATGCATCCAACATCTAAGGTCCACATGGCGTTCATCTTCACTGGGGTGTGATGCACGTGGATAATCATCCAATCCAGAAGACAGTGACTGAAAAGGGAAAATACCATTCAAATAAATCCCACTATGTTGTTAAAAAGTTACGAATTCTATATGCCTCCTCCTGAATTCTACCAAACTATTTTATAAGGCAAAGTTCAAAAAAGCGTAAACGGGTTCCGAGGCGTTTTCCTTAGGATTCACGAGGCGTAAGCCTCGAGGCGGACCGAAGCGTAAAATCGAGGCGTAAATTCTATTTTTTCCCCTAATAAACATATAATACCACACAAACACATAAGCACATAAAATCAAGTTTCTTCCAACTTCAAACCAAACCAATTCAAACCAACAAAAAGAGATATAAAGTCTTAAACATCAACACAAATTGTCTCCAAAATGCAAGCAAAATAGCAAATCAAACATCATCAATCTTCATCATCACAATTCTCTTCGTCGTCGTCCTCATCAACCAAATATCGTTGGTTTACAGGCGGCGGAAGCAGTTCAGGGCGGCGGCGGCGGCAGCGATTTCAGGGCGGCGGCGGCGGTTTCAGCTCGGCAGCGGCAGCTGCAGTTTCAGGGCGGCAGCAGCCGCGGTTTCCAGGGTGGCAGCAGCGGTGGTTTCCAGGCGGACGTCGGAGCGCGTAAATTGATTCAATTTCAGTTTCAATTAGGTTAGTCAATTAGAGTTGAGTCAATTTTGACAAATTTAAGTTAGGGTTATATTCAATTTGGGCCAATTTGGAATCGGTCATCTTCAATTTGGAATGGGTCACCTACAATTTGAGCCAATTTGGAATGGGTCAACTTAATTTTTTTTTTTAAAAAAAGGAGCCCAATTTCGCACCGCCTCAGACGTCCGACTCGAGGCGTACGCCTCGAGGCGCGCCTCGACGGACTGAGGCGGCCCGGCAACGCGGAATCATCAAGGCATACGCCTCGATGCTTTTTTCCGGCGCCTCGCTCCGAGGCGCACCTCGAGGCGTACGCCTCACACGCTTTTTAATTCACTAAGGGATCATATATTCTCAAAGGTCAAACAACTCAAGTGTCTGCTTGGCTTACGGAATCAAACTCTTCAGCATTACATTTAGCCTAGGATAACCCAGGCAGCTGACGGGACTTCATCCGCAGTTACAAGGTTTGTATTCATATGAGAGAGAGAGTTCATATTTTCTTACAGTTCCTTTTGATTTGTTCATCATGTAACACAACTTCAAAGGCTACTAGGTTTGCCTAGACGTTTCCTTGTGATTGCTTTCTCCTATAGAACTTAGTTAATTTGAACCCAACACACACCCAAAAAATCACAATTAGCCAGGTCAAGAACTGCAGTTCCTTTGTGGTACACAAAGTACAGAATAAGATAGAAGTCATTCAAAGTCATACAAGTTTAGTTGCAAAGTGCACAAAACTCGGAGTTCAAGAAGTGGGAGAGCTAATTTGACAGTTAGAATTACGAAGAGAGATTCAAATCTTGTTTGGAAAGGTTCTTTCAGGAATCCCTTGAGTAAGAATTAGGGTTTATAAAATGTGAGATATAATTTTTACATAAGATGACGTATCTGTTATGAATACTGAGTTTGTAATTGGAAGAATAGTTTCTGTATTCTGAAACACTCGAGAACTAAAATTGGAAATCAAAGTTTGTGATTTGAACTACTCCCTTAAGCCATCACACTTAACAATTATAATAACACGACACTACAAATAAACCAGTACTCTCAGAAACAAATTTGTAGACATGCTGAAAGTTCCAATTGGATGCAAAAAAGAAATATGGTGAAGGAGGATGCAGGGAACACACACAAAAAGACATCAACTTGCAATAGCCAACAGGAATATACATATAAAGTGGATGATAACCTTTGGATTCAGTTCGCGCGAGGTGACATTGTCTCTCCCATGCCAAAAGTAGATGCCTGCATCCTTTCCTGTGAATACAATACCATAATTCCAATTAGAGTAGTTTCACCTGATATACTGAAAAAATTGGTTATACATCTCACTGTTAATTAACCAAGAAAGTTGCCATATTAATACTGGCTGATTATTATGACTATGGGTAGCAAGCAGCATGCAGTGAAGCTGTAGGGTTTAGAAAACTCGACTATGCTCACCTGATTGAGTAGTGTTAAACCACTTAAACCATGCATCTAGACGCACAAACGCTTGCCGCAAGAAGACGGAAACGTCATTAACTTGTGAGGCAGTAAACTTGTGTTTCTTAATGCCACAAACAAAATCTGTAAACATAACTGGTCATCATTATTACAGGAGCAACATCACAAATTTCAAAAATTTGTTATTATTTTTAAGTTTATGAGCAAGGTTATGAACTTGGAATAAGGTGATCTTATTGTTATGAGGTTTACATCTTGGTAGCCTCAAGGCTTACACCTCGCAGAGCTATGGGAAAACACATCTAGGCTTAAGAAGAGTACCTTCTACAACATAAATATGAAATAACAAAGGAGATTGATTTTTACTTTTTGAGAAAAGACTGAACTTGGTTTGATTTATACCGGACATGTGAAGAAGACTAGTGAACAACTAGGAAACATCTTTAAAAGGCTATTAACGGGAATTGGTTTGAATATCTAAGTAACAAGTTGGGCATGATTAACATTTATGCTCCAACTTGAGGGGAGAGTATTTAAAGAATAAGCAAGAATAATACATAGTGTAGAAGCATCTACTCTAGTTCTAGAATTCTCTATCACATGTATGCATTTTGTACTCTCATTCTATTATGAATACAAGTTCGATTTTAGTCTCTGTCAATAGACGAAAATGCTACTCTAGCAACATTACAGTACTTTATGAGCTATCAAAGCCAAAAAGGTTTTCAGTCTCAATTGCATTAATGGTTTTCTTTATAAGCGTTTGTGGAGGGGAAGTATGTGTATAATGTCCTTTTATGCAGTATTTGACTCTCCAACAACTAAGCTTTTAAATAATGTATCAATAGACCGCAGAGGATAACCATTATTCTTCTTATTGAACATGTTATTTAATAAAAAAATCACTGCAGTGAAAACTCAACCTCTTAGAACTAAAAATAATGTCGGTGGGTTTCCATTTGTTGGATGTTGAAGCACAAATTCTGATGGTACCTTACTGCCAACACCAAACATTAGCAATTAAATAAGCCTTTTCAGAATTACTCCCTCAGTCCCACGATTGTTGCTCCACTTTTCTTTTCGGGGTGTCCCACAATTGTTGCTCCCTTTCCGAAAATAGTAATAAATTATTACAAACACTTTATTTGAGGGTCCCACATCTTTACACACAACCAACAACTATACTTAAAAACCGTGCCGAAAAGTTTTGGAGCAAAAATTGTGGGACATAGGGAGTATTTGATAGTATAAGCTGAGTGAGTACCTTGAAGCTTCAGCACCTAAAATTTGCTCACGTGGAATCCATCCATCAGCATTCATTAAATCTAGCCAATGCCCGACGATATCGAGAGAAACGTTAACATCCCATCGCCTTTCCATGTAAATAAGCAAACATATTTATAAGTTGCCGAAATAAAATAATACTAGTTGTTACTGCAAAACTAAGAGTTCTCTATATGATAGCAAAACCAAAATACAAGAGAAAGATCTCAACGCCTATAGGGAACCCACCATATGAGTAGCTGGTGAAAACCCTCATCCCACAGAAACCCCCTAGGAAAGAAAGGACGACTTGGAACTGCCGTATATAGCTCAGCTGGCCAATCAGGAATATAATTTTCTCCAGATGCAAACTGCATAAGATGATAACCAACTACATGACTTAATTAGTCATTCAAATGACATCAGGTAAATACAGAAACTATGTTGGCAGAACCAAGGAAGAAAAAATTGTGCAGAAACTCAAAAGGCTGAGCAAGCGTGTGCTATAAATAAACAAGTTCACATACAATGCATAGCACAATATCCTTAGCATAAAGAGCTAGAGCTGGTTATCAGGATATAATTTCGTAAATAAGCTTGTTATATAGTCAAATTAGACTTTAGAACAGCTAATAGAAGGGGTAAGAGTCAACAATGAGAGAAAAGAGCCAAAACGGTAACAGTAACTAACTATGCCTATGCAACCGTGTGGACCTTGTTATTCTTTATTCCAGATATACATCGCTATATTTCAGGAATGATATTTGTCTGCTACCGCCTATCCTACACATTCATTAGAGATAGTCTTCAAAAGGAAGAGTTATCAACTCAGTTAACTTCAAAGAAAGGAATGTAGTTAACAAAAAGCTATGACCAATCAAGTAGGGACTTTGAGCTTCAGTGTTTCCTATGGTGGTCTTGATTGCTTGAATTTCTTTTCTGCACCAGTAATAAAGTGGCGTACTGCAGATAACCCAGCCAACCAAATGGTGAGACTTGATCCTGGGAGGATCATACATGAGGGGAAAAAGCTTGAAAAATATAAGAAGGGGCCTCTCAATGTGCATACACCTGCCTTTATAATAGTCACAGTAGTTGAGTGACAGATGTCAAGGGTAGTTTCAATAGTAAACCCTAAGAGGATGGGATAAGACAGATAAACGCCAAGAGATATGATGAAAGAGAATAGTTGAATTCCATTCTTCTCAATAGCAACGCAAATCCAGATAGCAAGAACCAGTTCAAAGTGAAAAGATCTTGTATGACTAAGTTTGCCACTGCCCCCTCAAACATGATTGTTTTCAAGGTAGATAACTGACCCGGAGGGGACACATCCAACCTCCTTTTCTTCATAAAAAGAACTTGCAGGAAAGTAATCTAAGCCTTAGTCAGAATGAATCCAACTCGGCCACTTTCTTCTTTGAGACTAAAAGTGCTAAGTATTCAAGTATAGCTTTTACACTGAAGCAGAAATCTCTATCTTCAATTTCATGAGCAGGAGCTGGAGTCAAGAAAACAGGCATGCATGCCTATGGAGAGACTAGCCGTGACTAGATTGGTGAGCATAGCTAGACTAGATATTAAGCACACAAGCAGCCCCTCCACAAAAGGATTTTTTTTCCATTTACCAGTACAAAGACTCCCATAAATTTAGTGGGGACTAGATACTAGGTTAAGCTAAACCTAATAGAAAGTTTGTAAAAGGAAGTGCATCTATATGCAAAGAAGAATAAATATAATAAACTTATCAAGCTTGTCAAAAAGTTTCCGAATTAGTGAAGAGATCGGTTACCTGTAGGTAAAGGCAGTAGTGGCTACGGATTTGTCACAAGAATGAATCTTTCGTAATGCATCCCAATAACATGACATTTTTGCTCAGATTTTTACATCCCATTAAGAAGTCAGTTTATGAAAACAGTAGCCTAACTCGACATATTCTCATCTTTAGTAATAGGAGGAGCTATAAGTCATGGCCTGAATTATTTAGATACCCCAGAAGCAGTAAGAAGACATGGGACTACAAGAGATAGTTGGAACAATTCAAATTGAAAATGTGGTCCCCAAGTAGGTTTTTAGTATGAATTTGATATTAAAGAAGAAATCAAAACCACAAACATGAGCACAAGTAGTTGCAAGAATCAAGGGGAGGGGATAGTAAAGCAATTGACAGCAATTGATTAAGGCCGCAGCAGAGATTGTATAACAAAGGCAACACAGCGCAGTGTAGTAGCATGAAATGCAGAGTTGTCAACTATGCAATTGGCAGCGGCATGGCGGAGGCAGCTTTGCACTGCAAAAGTAGTAAAATGAATCGAATAGAGTCGGCAGCAAAACAATTATGGGAGCAGATGAGGACAGCAGCAGTGAATGGTGCGGCTGAAGTGATAGGGCAGCACAGCTAATGTGGCATGGTTGCAGCAACTGCAGCAGAGGCGCAGCACAAAACTAGTAGCAAGAACCAAGAAGAGGCTATTCACTCTATTACTTTGGTGTCTAGTGTCTACCCTATGTGTTGTGCCAATTCAATATCTATCTTTTGTAGCTCCAAAATGTACATCACACTTGAATCACAAGTTTATATAATTCGAGTTCTATGTAAGCAAATATATTTAACATCAAATTGCACCAAGAATATAAAAAGGGCAAAATGGATTACAAATTATCAAGAAAACTTTATGTAGAATACAGCAAGGTATGGACATTTTCCATTTTTTTTCAGAGGATAATAGTCAATTTGATTTATTTTTTTTCATAACTCCCATCTAAATTGGAGTCAAGCTAATAATATTTACTATATCTAGTTGTATACATTACTTATCAAAATTTAATAAATATAATTGCGTGTATATACAGGACAAGTTATCAGCTTGAAAGTTTTTAATGATGTAACACTTAAAATGGTTCTGGTTGATGGGGAAACAACTATAATAACCAAGCTCCAGACATCAAGAATTTGGAGGAAGGAAGTAGACAAAAGACATGTGGACCCAACTTAGAATCTTCACTCAGACTTTTATTTCTCAAGCACAAGCACGTTTCATGATTCTGGAACAGGGATCAAGAAATCATAATTTTAACTAGGGCTCAAAGAACTAAAATAAAACTATTCAATAAACCACTTACTTCGGAGGAAGGTGGAAGTGAAATTTTAGACTGGCCGTAAAAGTAGCCAACCCCACCGAGCAGATTCCCCAAAGCTGCTTTGGCCACTGTTATGGCTTCAGTGTTGATCTGACATAGAGATTAGGTCTCATTAAAACATGAAAAATTCCAAGAAATAAAGTGGAGAACAGGAACAATATGGTAGTAAATCAAACATGGTTTACAATCATGCAAATGATTGTCTCCTTTATATTGCTTTCCATTAAATTTAATTAAACTTTGACAATCACAAGACAAAGTCATGAAAACTTGTCGCAAGCTGTTCACGATCAAATTCAGTAGTAACATTGTTACTTATGACACATGGCTAGGAAAAACGAAAATCACAAAATAGTACTCCTTCTGTCTCATTTAAAGACTAAAGTGACATGTTTTCCTTATCGGGACGTCCCAATAGAAGTGACATGTTTCTTAAAATGGTAAATATTGTGTGGGCTACATTTAACTATCAAGAATCCAAGCAATCTACACCATATAACATTACTTTCTTAAACCTTGTGCCGAAAAGAAACGTGTCACTTTAAATGGGACGGAGGGAGTACATGTTTTTGTAATTTGTAAATAAGTGATAATTTATTGACCTCTGAATCACCATGTTGCACTTGTATATCACTACAAATATTATCAAATGTTCCTTTCCTCTTATCCTCTATTTCAAGAGAGCTTTGAATGTGATCTAAATTTTATGATTCGCTTTGAAGGTTAAACCAACACAATTGTTTCCTACCAAGTCATGACTAAGACTACATATTGTAACTTAACAAATTCACAAATATAAGTGACTGTAGTGAAACTTGTTCGAGATCCAGATTTATTAAGATGTACTTTTTCTCTAATGGTGACGATGAGGAGAAACAGATATTTCTAGTCGAATTACATACGTAAAATAAGGTTAAGGTTATTTTTGGACTAAATCAGTTTGCGTATTCTTTACTTAGAATTTATTTATTTATTTTCATTGACTACTTAAACTAACGTCTTATTTTTAATTACATGAAGTATTTTTTTATCAAATGCAAACTATATTTTTTTTCTTAAATTCTTTGTTGTGTTTTTACAATTTTTAATCTTTATATATGCTCTCAGTTTACTAATTTACTAATTTATACGTGTCTGGTTTCTTTTAGGGTCTATAAGGAAAATGGTGTTCGTGGTGTACATCATTTGACTTTTTGACTAGTTAATTTTTGTCAACACATTCTTTTTTTTTATATAATATGACACTTTTAATGGGACGGCCCAAGGAGAAAAAAGAGACACTTTTAACGGGACAAAGTCACAAATAACAAGAGCCACAAATGGAGTATAAGTTATACTAAATGCTCTTTTAAAAAATAGAATCCGAACAATTTACTCATAGTTTGCAACCACAATGCCAAGAATTTGTTTTCCTCGGAATCATATTCTACATAATCACATTCCCTGACAACTTTAGTTTCCTAATTCATTGTAATCATATTATACGGAACAACATTCCTTCATGACTTTAGTAACCTGACAAGCAAAGGAGCCCAATGAACTTTCATCAAAGTGAAGTACTTATTGTTTGTCAGGACATAAGACTTGGTAGAACTTGACCAATTATTGACATGCATGAGTCATACTTTATCTAATACCTAAGGGCTTAAAGCAAAGTGCATGGCTTAAAACAAACCTCAAAGTGTAACATCCAAACTTCAAAATTAATAAGCCTTCAAATTAAATGATAGATCACAACAGAAGAAACATTCTAGATGCATACCTCATCCGACATGTTAAAACAACTTTGAAATTTGTTATCAAATTGTTGCTGTTTCTGCTCAAGTTGACCGGTCAAATAGTCACCTGAAACAGACCCTCCAAATGTCAAATTAGGGAAGCAAGTTTGCAGCAAATCAAGAGATGAAAGGATAGTTTTATTTAAATTCCAGTTTCCAATATTCAGAATTTTCATTTGCAGTTTATGAAGTTGTATTGGTTTTGTGCGAAAAATAGGTTAATGTCTGGATGAAATAATTAACCTCTTAGAGCTATTGGTGCAACAAAATCATTTATGGTTGATGCAGCCTTTTATTTAGAGGGGGCCTTTGAGACTCACGATGCCTTCTCACCCATAACCCCTTCTCACCCCTACCCCTATCACCTCTTAGAGTTATGGCTGCACGAGTTAAGGTTGCAGAATCATTTTGGAGTTTCTCTTAACTCGATTGCACGCCTTTAAGACTCGCGCACAATGGTGATAAGGGGTTGGGTGCAAGGGTTATTATTTTCTCTTTGTATTATTCTTTGTTAGTTCGTCACATTTTCTTTATTCAAAATAAAGTAAATCAAATAGAAAATCTAAAAAATAGAAATGGCAAGAAACTAAAACATACAACTTCACATCAGAAATAACAAACTGTAAAGATAGTCAAATTAACGTTTATAATAATAATATAATAATAATAATAGTCAAATTAACGTTAATAATAATAATAATGACTGGCTTGGATACGTATCAAAAGTGGGTCTATTTTAAAGGTTATAAAATAGTATTGTGTATGAAATGGTTAGTCTTTGGGTGTGGTCCAGCATGAATGGAAGGAGAAAACGAGGAAGTTCTGTAAAGATGGTTGGGAGGTCGAGCTCTAGAGTGGGCTGAGGGGAAAAATGGAGGATGGAAAAATAGTGTTCGAAATGTTGAACGGATTTTACCAGATCGAGACGTTAGGCAGGGAGATTTACACATCAAACCAATATGAGGCCAGCTGGGGTAAATGCGCAGGCGGCTCCAATATATCTGGGAGTTCAATTTAACAAAGGGATTTGTTCGTTAACATTCAGCCGTATCAGAGTTCGGTTCAGCGCCGAGTTGATAAGATGAATCCTCGCCACAACAGACCATTAGCAGAACAAGTTGGGAAAGAGGGCTAAGAAGATTAATATAGGCAAAACAAAGGCAAGACTTGATGGATAGCATAAGGATAATACACAACTTTTCAATCTCCACCTTGAGTAGAAATTAAATTGGAAAAAACAAATCTTGATGTTGGCAGCTTAAAGTATCTTTTAAAGTCCCAGCAATCACATTCTATCCAGTCGGTTATGTTATATCATATTTGAAGTTAGTGTGTTTAAGCTGAGAACTTTAGAATGAGAAACGCATAATGAGTTCCTTTTTTTTCTCTGTTAAAAATTATCTTTATAAAATTGTTGGTCTTGGATGATAAGATAAATGTACTAAGCAATGTAGGCCTACCTGTGAGGCTCTGCATACGTTCTCTGAATCTTGAGGTAGAACCACTCAATTTTGATACAAAAGCAATGTCCGCTTTGAAAGGAATCACTGCAGAAATCTGAACTACATAGCAAATGGTGGGCAATATGAAAGAGAAGCATTAGTTTTCTGAATCAGCAGGATATGATAATGAAGAATGTATTTACTGACAAACCTGGAAAAAAAGAATATTTGAAGCATGATCAGATGTATCTGAGAGTTGTAGACGACCAGTTGTCCTAGCCTAAATAAATAGAAGGAAAATTGTGTTCAAAATGGCATGAGGCTCTCTCGTAATCTATATTGAAACCAAGCACTTAAATAACACTAAAACTGTCCTAATAGTTTGAAATAACACAGCTTATTTATAAGTACCTGGATTGCAAGATTGGTTTGGACAAGTTCGGATAAATTGTGAATGTGATGCGTCTTGAAACCAGTAAAGTGGAACTCAAAGTTGTCCTTCAGAAGTTCACTAAACTATTAGTTTATCTTGTGGACAGATAATACCATAAACATGTAGGGAATGAAAACGACAGCCTCTAACTGAAAGAAACTGGTAGCTTAACTTTCATATTGTGAGTTTGTCAAAACCATCAATATGGCAGGAAAGCAAAACAAACATTATTTATAATGTAACAACGTCCGTAAGTGTTTTCAAAACAGAGGTAACCCCAGTTTCATATGATATGGTACCTTTGATTCCAGATGAAGTTGCCAATTACCAACATCATTCCTAGAACCAAATGCTAGAAGGTCATCGGGAACGTCTGAGGTGCCCCTACCAAGACCTAAAGCAATTCCAGCTTCATCAGCCACATAAAAGAAGAGGTGCACAATTTCTTCCATTTCCTCGTTATGTCTACAGAATAACAAAATTCAAAACTTCACAACAGCAGATGGCACAAATAGAGAAAATTACTTTATGACGCAATGAGCATCCGCAAGGCATTGACAGATTTTATGCGGTAAAATCATGCGAAGGAAAAAAATGACATAATTCCACAGAACAGATATCAGTATAATAAAAGCATATTCACAGAAATATAAACGCAAGAGTAACTGATTCATCTCATTATTGCAACAATTTGGTAGAACTGTGTTTGTGAAGCTTGCAACATTGCCACATCTCCATAGATTCCAGACATAGCAATATTAATTAATTTTCAGTTTGTTTATCTATTCATGCAATGGCCAGGAAAGCAAGTACAATAACCATTCTTCTCTATTGCAGACTTAATATATACTCCCTCCGTCCCACAATTCTTGTAACATTTTCCTTTTTGGGTTGTCCCACCATTCTTGTAACATTTCCTAAAAAGGATAATTATTACACACTTTTTTTGAGGGCCCCACATCTCTACTCACAACCAACAACTCTCCTAAAATACCGCGCCGAAAAGAAATGTTACAAGAATCATGGGACGGAGGGAGTATTAAACATAAGAGATTGTATTCACATCGGCTGTTGTATTGTGTAAAGTATCAAATTCAAGTATGATAAAGGTATAGACATTTACACTTCACTTTGAGCTTCAACTCGAACTGCCCAGTCCCCTCCATAACCACTATCTTTCTCCTTTGATTTCAGGAAACTCGTGGTCAATACCAATTTTTCGTCAACCAGTACTTGACGACCATAATCACGTCCATTGTGATGCGTCCAACCATATGTCATAAGCTCATCTGAGTCCTGGCATATATGCCGCATCACATATCTTCTATCCTTAACACCAAGCCACATTAGACCCGCAAGTAGAGACTGAGGAGTCCTGACATTAACAACTTCTTGTATAAGATTTTTGCAGTAACCATTATACTGCATTTGCAATATAATGCAGACGAGGAAGAGAATGCAAACGCTTAAAAATACAATATCAACACTATGTAAAAAGAACGGGTTTAATGAAATATTAAGATCTTCAGTCAATTTAAGCATGCATAAGCTGATCGCATATCCTACGGTATTATTTGCTTATGAAACCAATCATATTTTTCTAAACAAAAAAAATTACATCTTTTACACTAATAATTCCATAAATCCGCTTATAGCGATCTAACAAAACTGCAACAGAGTTCAAATTAAAATAACTTACCGCGCGCGAATTCCAAAATAAACATGAGGCCTATATGTTCCCCAATACAAACTCTCCTTGTGTTCCCCTTGAAACTGCAGCAAGAAATTCAACCAAATTCATCAAACGATATGAAAAGTCTCTAGCTCTGTAACTAAATTCATAATTTTCAGTTCACCATAGGAAGATCCATAAGCTTGGGAGCGGGTAACGGCGTGACAACCCTGGGTTTTACAGCTTCCTTCGCAGGGTTTACGAAATAATTCCTCATATAAAATCCGACAGAGAATAGGAGAATCCCAAAAGAAATTAGAATCGCGAAGGTGGAAATAAGGATCTGACTGAAACCGCGGCGGCCTCGGCTGACGGGCATTCGAGTCCTCTGTTTCGTAAGTGGTGTTTGGTCATCATTTGACGCATAGGTTGTTTTATCTCGAGTGTTTCTTCGCGAGATTCGTGTCATTGCCGGCCAAGAATTCAATTCGGATCGAGATATCAGTTCTGAGCTCTGATTGAGAATCTGCTCAAGGGAAGGAATTTTTAGTGTTCGATTGTGGGGTTTTACTACAATGTCAACTGAAGTCGCTTTTGGAAGCTCACATAAAATTCCTTCACAAACCATTTAAACTAAATTAAATGAATCGTTCGAAATTATTTTAGAGACGTGTTAGTACGTGAACATGATTCAATTACTCAATTTTGATCCGCTTTAACCTCTTAACATCATTTTGATGTTATAATTCCAATATTTTATTATTTTTTATTTCTTCATTTTTTTCGTTTTATTTTTATTTTTTTCCTTATTATAAGGACGGACGTGTCATTCGTTGTGAACAAAAGTTTCCTTAACTATAATTGACACTTTATTTGACTATGATTGACATTCTGAGATAAAAGACACTTTTGTTCATTGACACATTATGATCCTTCGAGACAATTGATCATTTTGTTTATTACGATTGACACTTTGAGTAACATTTATAGTTAATATGCTTTATATTTTATTGTGTGATTACAGGATTAAAGTGACATGTTCTTTAATTATAATTGACATTTTATTTCACTGTGATTGACATTCTAAGATGAATGACACTTTTGTTCGTTGCAATTGACACATTATGAGAATGTGACACTCTCCTTCGGGATAATTGACACTTTGTTTATTACAATTGACACTTTGTGTAACATTTTCTGATTATTATGCTTTATATTTTATTGTATGATTACTAGATTAAAGTGATAAGTTCATTAATTCTAATTGACACTTTAATTCATGTGATTGACACTTTGAGATAAATGACACTTTTTTTCTTTACGAGATGACACTTTTTTTCATAAACAAATACATTTTTTTCCGAAACAAATCGCATTTATTCATTATGAAGTGTGATTGAAACTTCGAGATAACTAACATTTTTTGTCGTTGCAATTGACACATTTATTCATTATAAATGGCACCCCTATCAATGATGGTAAAATGGCGTCCTAAACGAAAATAACATTTTTTTTTCCAAAATAAACGATACTCGATAAATGACACTTTTGTTCATAACAAATGACACATTTATTTATTACAAATGTCACTTGAAAAAAAATAATAAATAAGAACTTTTGTTTAGAACAAACGACACTTTTATTCACAACGGATGACACACCCGTTGTTGGTCCCGAGATAAACGTTCAGGGTAGAGGGGGGTGAATACACCTGAAAACTTTCTCAACTTTAAACGCGAACGGTCATATTCGGGGAGAGTGTCGTGATGAACAAGTTCGATAGACCAAGCAAGGCCGTTACGGATCGCGTGGATAGAGTGGACCGACTATGCGAGGTGCGCTAGGCGGCGATGTCGGAATTCGTACCGTTCAGTAAGAGTTCAGTAGAGTGCGGAAAAATGTAGACCCGATTCAATTGAGTTTGAAAACGTTTTTATTAAAACAGTTTCAGTAGGTTAGTGCATTCAGTTTAAGCTTTGTTAAAACTCAGTTGTATGATTTTGTAAAACAGTTTTCAGTATGAACAGTAAAATCAATGCAACAGTAAAAAAACACAGCGATTTTAAAGTGGTTCGGATATCAAACAAACCTACGTCCCCTGTCCCGAAAAGATCAGGAGGCTATTTTATTATATTGAGTTAGTCTCAGTCGGTATTCCTGCTTCTTGTCTACTGAAGAACCTCAGTCAGTTGAGGGTGCGCTTAAAGATGTTGACTGGATTACTACTATGCAAGAGGAGCTAAATCAGTTCACAAGGAACGACGTATGGGAGCTTGTTGACAGACCCCGACATCAACATGTGATCGGAACTAAATGGGTCTTCAAGAACAAGCGAGACGAAAACAACGTCATAGTAAGGAACAAAGCTAGACTCATGGCGAAAGGCTACTGTCAAGCCAAAAAGATAGATTTCGACGAAACGTTCGCTCCAGTTGCAAGATTGGAGGCAATCAGACTATTCCTTGCATATGCAACACATCAAATGGATGTGAAGTCAGCGTTCCTGAACAGCGTACAGAAAGAAGAAGTCTATGTGGAACAGCCTCCCGGCTTTCAGCAGGGACATCAAGTATATAGACTCAGAAAGGCTCTATACGGGTTCAAACAAGCACCCGTGGCTTGGTACGATACCTGTTCTGAGTTTCTTCTTCAGAAAGGTTTTCAGAAAGGCACTGTGGATCGCACACTATTCAGCATTCGTCTGGGATACGATATCTTACTTGTGCAGATCTACGTAGATGACATTATATTCGATTCGAAGAATGTCATTATGTGTCAAGAGTTCGAGAAGATGATGAAGGACAAATTCGAGATGTCAGTGATGGGAGAGATGAATTATTTCCTCGGAATTCAAGTCAAACAATCAGAGAAGGGAACATTCATCAATCAAGGCAAATACACTCGAGGCCTCATCAAGAAATTCGGTTGCACATCCAGCAAACCAATCAAGATCCCGATGAACATGAACATGAAAATCGACCTTGACAAAGAGGGAGTATCAGTAGACTATACTGAATTTCGCACAATTATTTGTTCTCTATTATATCTAACTGCTACTAGACCTGACATAACTTATGTTGTAGGTGTCTTAGCTCGATTTCAGGCGAATCCTAAGTAGAGCCACATGGACTCAGCAAGGCACTGTGGATTGCACACTATTCAGCATTCGTCTGGGATACAATATCTTACTTGTGCAGATCTACGTAGATGATATTATATTCGGTTCGAAGAATGTCATTATGTGTCAAGAGTTCGAGAAGATGATGAAGGACAAATTCGAGATGTCAGTGATGGGAGAGATGAATTATTTCCTCGGATTTCAAGTCAAACAATCAGAGAAGGGAACGTTCATCAATCAAAGCAAATACACTCGAGGCCTCATCAAGAAATTCGGTTGCACATCCAGCAAACCAATCAAGATCCCGATGAACATGAACATGAAAATCGACCTTGACAAAGAGGGAGTATCAGTAACCATACTGAATTTCGCACAATTATTTGTTCTCTATTATATCTAACTGCTACTAGACCTGACATAACTTATGTTGTAGGTGTCTTAGCTCGATTTTAGGCGAATCCTAAGTAGAGCCACATGGACTCAGCAAAGAAGATTCTCCGCTATCTCAGAGGAACACCTGACATGGGTTTATGGTATCCGCAGGTGATAATATTGAACTAACAGGTTGTTCTGATGCGGACTACGCAAGTTGCAGGATTGACCAAAAATCAACTTCAGGAACTTGTCAGTTCCTCGGCTGTAAGCTCGTCTCATGGTTCTCAAAGAAACAACATTCAGTAGCAACGTCAACTACTGAAGCTGAATACATGGTTGCCGGAAGTTGTTGCGCCCAAATCCTTTGGCTGAGACAGCAGCTACGCGACTATGACGTCATTCAGAATGAAGTGTCGATCTTCTGCGACAGCTCCAGTGCCATTGCAATCACTCAGTACCTTGTTCTTCATACTAGATGCAAGCACGTGGACATCAGACACCACTTCATTCGTGACCACGTCGAAAAGAAGGTTATCAGGATGGAAAAGATCCATACTGACCATCAAAGGGCCGATATACTGACCAAACCTCTAGCTGAAGCCAGATTCAGAGAACTTTCAATAGAGCTGGGTCTGTTGGACCCTACTGGCTTAAGTCAGTAAGTGGATTCAGGAGAGAAGCATTCAGCAAGGGGGAATGCTTACTCTCAGTACTGGACTCGTTCAGTACACAGAGATTCAGCAACCAACTACACGAGGTATCAGCTGACTACAATGTTCAGCTAACAGGTTTACATATCTCTTTTAGTAGTCAAACCAGTAATTAATGTTGTTATGATATGGATTCAGCATTGTATTCAATGTCTTAGAGAATGTCATTTATTATAAACGGTTTCATTAAATGCACGACATTATATGCTAAGATTGTTGAACTCTGCTTTGCATTAAATGCATGTCATATCAAGTTACTTCTATAGGCTATATACAACTGGAATTTGACTTAGACGGCTATTTACTCATTGCTTTATATAAAATTGAATCTAGACCGTCCATCCATTAAAGCGGGATTTAAACTAAGCCATTGATCTTTAAAACTGTTCATCTTCGTGATCATATTTATCAACGAATATAGACTCTGAAACCGCCATTTTCACTCTACTTTAAACCCTAATATCTCTAAACTTCGATAATCTTCTCTTGCAATCTGCATTAACTATCAAACATAGATTATTACGGTAAATTTTCATGCTTATTAGTATTTATGCTCATTTACTTTATTATCGAATACTAATACTATGTTCTGCAGATTCAGTCATGGCTAAATCAAGCAGTGTTTCAGTTTTCTCTCTTGTCAACATGATCGAAATATTGGAGAAGGATAGAGTATGGTGCAAACCGATCATGGAGTTCGACATCTGCGGGTTGGATATCATGGACGAGGTATTTGATGCACTCAGAGCATCAGGCCTCGAAGGATTTCTGTCAAGGAAGTCGGCGTACTTCCTCCCTAGGCAGATCTTAGAGTTATACCTCAACTCAGAAGAGGTTGATGGAGATATCATTGGCTCATTCGTCGTCCATCATGTCGCTGATCCTTCCAGAGCTGATGCTGAAGTGAAGAAGATGTCTATTAAGTAGACTCTTCAGCTAAGTTTTAAGTTGCCAGATAATGGAATCAGTATAGCAGGGTACAAGAACGATTTATTGGACGAGTACTTGGATATTTTTACGCGGGGAGCCAACATCTTTCGGAGCCGCGTTTCCGAAGAACTCTATGATCCCTCGATGCGTGCCCTGGCGTATATTGTTATGCAAATCTTGACGAGCCAAGCGAGGCTCCTTTGATCAAGTGTCCGGACCTAAGTTGCGAGATGATGATGGCTATATATGACGAGCTAAGGTAAATTGGACTAAGTTTTTCCTTCAAGGAGTTTCACACACGAGCATCTAAGTTCGATAAATCCACATGGTGTACGAGCGCCAAAGGGAAACTCTTGTATGGGATGAAGTTGTCGGTAATGATCGAGAATTTTTGTGGAGACGACAACATCACATACGCGGATAATGGTTATTTCAACCCTAAGAAGATCCGCTTCCACAGCAAAGCTGCTGCCCTTCAGCAGATTGGGGCAGGGCCAACTGAAGTATGGAAATGGAAGAGGAAGACTTCCACTCCTACCAAGAAGGGGCTACCCCTCGGAAGACCCCTCGAAGAAAACGTAAAAGATCTTCTGAGAAGGCGGTAATTGTACCTCCCTTCAGACTTAGAGACGACTCAGATTTATCTGAGAAAGCAGTCTCAGTAGAGAAGGTTGTCTCAGCAAAGAAGAATGTCTCAGCTGAGAAGGCAGCCTCAGCAAAATAAGGGACCGAACCTGAGCCTTCAACTCCTATATCTCAGTCCCCGTTAGATGTTCCCCCACTCAGCAGTATTCCATCAGCTGAGAAGCCCATGTCTCCGATCGATGTAGATGATATAGAGACCAGCACAGAAGCAGAGACCATCGGGTATGAGGCTGACGCACTTCAGGACAGAGCCACCCGAGAAGTCTCACAGGCCATTCCCAAAATCACAAGTCACTCTGACTTGGTGACAATTGCTCAGAAGGCCAGACTTTAGATGTTGATCAGGTTCCAGGACTAGATCACCCTTGATTGTCTGATTCGATTCAAGTCCTGTAAACGTCTGAATGTCGAGGAGCTGGAAATCCGCCAGCAGATAGGCTACTCCGAGCATGTGGATATCAGCTCCCTCGAGGACCTAAGGGTGCCAATGCTGGCTATTCTTGAGGATCGTTTGCCCTCAGCAGTCGCGCCTTTAGAGGGTTCTGATCCTGATGATCAGGACCCACCCCGTGATGCAGGCCTTGAGAAGCCTGCTGAGGGTACTCAACTGGAGGAGGGAGCTCAACCCTCAGCTGACCTACTTGTCAGCTCCCTCCCTCCAGGTTCGTTGGCAGTTGGAACCTCCCGTGCTATAGACTCAGAACAACTTCTGCTGGAGTCTACCTTTGAGGTTGCGCCCAGCTCCAAAGGCCGAAGATCTCGAACTGTGGCCAAAGCTCTGAAGAGTCAGGGGGCTCAGAACTGCCTCTTAGCGAAGGTCGTTCATAGGAGCTGGAAGAAAGCCATTCTCACTACCTCTTTATCCACTTAACGAGCTAAGTTCGAACAACAGCAAGCATCACTGACGGCTACCCAGACTTCACTTCTGGAAACATTCAAGGCAGCGCAGTCAGAGAACTTCAACAATATCTCCACACTGACTCAGGCCCATAAGTCAGAATTGCATCAATCCAGCAGGCCTGTGAGGAGAAAATAGATGCTAAGCTGAAGAAGATTCAGGAGTTAGTCGATTCTTCTCACCGCAAGTATGGTGAGGATCTGATTATCGAGAGGAACTATCTCCACTTCGAAGTTTGAGAGTATGCAGAAAGCCTTGGATAAGCTGACAACAACATACTCAGCCTTGAACAACAAGGTAGTTCCCGACCCAACCCCAGGCGCAGTAGACTATGCCAAAAAGGGGGAAAGGACAGTGAGGGGGAAGAAGTCAGTATCTGGGACAACTAAAAGCCAATCTGCTCTCACTGACCCCTCAAGAATGGATATGGGTAAGACCCAGGGTGTCTCTAGCGCAGGGGATGTAGCGGGCGCCGAGGCGGCCCAAGTGGCTTAGGACCCCAAGGAATCGGCAACTCAAACTTCTTCTAAGCATATTAAAGAAGTTGCTGAATTCCTAGAGGATTCAGAAGAGGAGGAAGAACCTCCTCTGCCTCCACCAGTGTCTGGCAAGGGGAAGAAGCCTTTGAAAATCCCCACCCCACTGAAAAGGGGTAAAGAGATACATTAGCCCAGCTGAGCAAGCCCAAATTGAAGCTGACGAAAAGTTAGCAAGGGAGCTAGCTGAGGTTGAAGTTGCTAATAAGCCAAAGAAGGCTCATGCTAAGGCCAAGACCAAGGTTTCATGAAGGAAACCAGCTAATAGGCCTCCTCCACATAAGCTTAAGATCAACGATGAGGCTGATAAAGAGAATGAGAAAGAGCATGAAGCTGAGCAAACTGAGCCGACTACCACTGATTCTCAACAGCAGTAGCAGCAGCAAGAAAGAAAAAGAGCTGAGCCAACCATAGATGAGATGATTAACTTCAGTATTATAGCTCTGGACAAAAGAGCTCAATACTATCAAATAAAGGAGTTCAGACGACAAGAAGCTTTAGCAAAAGAGAAGGCTGTTGAGGCAGCCAGGGAAGCTGAAAGGCTGAAGCCTAGACCACCTCCACCGAAAGACATGGAAATTCCCTATAAGTACAGAAGAGGCAGGAGACTAAATAATCAGAAAATTCACAGATGGCCTCGGGTGGATAAGTGGATGTCATGGGAGAAAACTTAGCAGTGGGAGACACTGAAGGTAGAATTCATTAAAAGATACTATGTCTGGAGATTTTGGCCTGAGTCCCACAAGAATGAAGCCTTTGCTGACTGGCTATTCAAATGCGACATGGACATATATAACATGGTTGAGAAGGCTAGTGCTGCCATATACAACATTCAGGCCCCTGCTCTGAGACCATTGCCACCTCCTCATAAACTAGATGGCTCTCTCTATACAGGTGTGATAGAAGGAGAAGTCAGGAATGCAGCTGTGGCACTTGAGCTCGATGCCAATGATTCTGAAGATGTGCCCAAGATTCAGAAGATGCGGAGAGATACGTTCAAGATGTATGGACTCCCTCTGCCTGAAGATAAGTCCAAAGATTTCAAGGCAAGGATTCAGCGGTTCAGAAGATAGTTCTTGATAGTCTTTCTGTTTCTTTTTGATAGAATAGCATAAGATGTAATTGTACTGAACTTTCTCATATATATAAATGCATCTTCAAAGTCTGGCCTTACAACACCCTATTGTCTCTATGGCCTATTTATTTAATTCAACACTCAGAATCACCTAAGTGATTACTGACTCACACACTCACTGCATATTCTGTGTTTGTCTGTTTTTGCTTAGATTGATAGATTCTATTTGGGGGAAATTGTTGTTAGAATAATTATTTATTCCTTTGCCCCTCAGTAGATTAGAACTTTATGTACAACTCCACTGATCCTACTTGTAATATTTGTAAGGAGCTTGTATCTGATAGTTTGTAGTGTTAGGTTTTGGCATCATCAAATAGGGAGAAATTGTTGGGAGATGATTTAGTAGTTGATTGTTTAGAAGATTTGGCTGATCCCAAAACCCTAATTTGATAGGTGAACCATTTCGTTGTAATAGTAACGCCTTGGTCTCTAAGAGTTTTAGACTCAGTAGACTTTCCTTCAGCATGGTCCAGGCACAAAAGTTCTGTCTATTGATCCCTCAGTAGACTATCCGCCTCAATACCATGGAGTGAAGACTCAGTAGCGCTGGACTCAGCAGGAGCAGCAAACTGAGAGGTGTTCAGATTCAAGTAGTCTTTGGACTCGGCGGGAGCAAGCATGCGAAGGAGTCAGTAGAACTGGACTCAGTAGGAGCAGTTCACTAAACTCAGAGTCGACCTTCAGTAGAGTTGGACTCAGCAGGAGTATACTACTGAACCCCAGGTCAGACTCAGCAACGGCCTGACAGTCTTCTTGATTGTCAGAAGATCTTCAATGTTAAATCAGTAGAGTCTTCCGAGGTAGTTCACATCAGAGAAGTCAGCTTCAGTATCTGCCTTAAAGTCTGTGTGTCTCAACTACTTTCTACGCCTCGACCGATGACGAGCAGCCAGCTGTCAAAGTTCTGGTAAAAGCTGCAAGTCAACCACTTTCCAAAAATGGAGGAAAAGACTCTGCACGATTTCTAAAAGAGTTTGTTAGCTACCCAAAGAGAGTGACACGTGGACAATTCGTCTCCAATGGATCTATCCATAGCTCACCTCTATAAATAGAGGGAAAATCAAATCGAAGAAAACACAACACAGAGCGATTTACGAGCAACGAACGAACTAGAACACAAGCTTTCCGCAAGAACTTCAGTGAAACACTCAACGCGAAAGGCAACTACTTTGCTCTAGGGAACCAAGCTGAATAGAATCAAAGCCTCTAGTATCCAAGTGATCTAACACGAACCCAGAGAGATTATTCCTCATTGTTCATCACTCTAGAAGCCACTTCTTGTTTCCTTCCCTCTAACCAAAGCTCCACCGAAATATCCATAGCTTAGACCCGAAGGAGTTCATATCTTGAACTGTTCTTATTGTAAAGAACTCCTTCATTGTTGAAAAGTTTGTCAGACTTTATAGTTTGATCCTTGTAAACTGGGACTTGCTCAGTATAATCTTCAAGGTCGTGTTTGTCCAGTGCACAAACCAACTGAAACTAACTCAGTATAATAAAATAGTCTCCTGATCTTTTCGGGACAGTGGACGTAGGATTATTTGATATCCAAACCACTTTAAAATCGTTGTGTTCATTTACTGTTGTATTGATTTACTGTTCGTACTGAAAACCGTTTTACAAAATCATACAATAGAGTTTCAGCAAAGCTTAAACTGAGTGCACTAACCTACTGAAACCGTTTTAATAAAAACGTTTTCAACTCAACTGAATCGGGCCTACACTATTCCGCACGCTACTGAACTCTTACTGAATGATAATGAATTCTGACATCAGTCAGCTAGCAGGCCTCAGTATAGTCAGTCACTTTGTCCACGCGATCCAGAAAAACTTGTCTGGTCTACTAAATTTATTTAGCAAGACACTCTCCTGAATTGGACTGTTCGCGTTTTAAGTTGAGAAAGTTTTCAGGTGTATTCACCCCCCCATACCTGAACGTTTATCTCGGGACCAACATCAGCTTTCAGGAGTTCCATCTTCTGAATAGTCTTGTTGAACTGTTGGCTCATCTGGATCTGTTCTTCGAGCAGATCTCTGTATGTAAGGACCACATCTAGCGGTTTACCTATAATTGAGCTCGTGTTGTGTGTGCACGCTGAAGAGGGGCATATATTAGGGTCAAAATTTACCTCAGCCTCTTCTCTGGCCAAGAGACACAGTTCAGTGTCTTCTGCTTCAATCGCGATGAATGCAGCATCATCATAATCTAGTGATTCCATAAAAAGCTTTGCGTCGCTTGAGCAGTCAGATAACTCTCCAGCTATGTAAGACAAACTTGTCATGTCGGGCTTGCCATTCAGCTCGTTCAGCTGCTGGGAGTTCCAAACATTCGTACTGTTATTTCTTTGCTTATTGCAGTTATAGCATAATGAGCTCCTGACTTCCCTTCTAGGTGTATCGGTATGTCCAGTGGGAGCAGCTTTTTTATTCCTGCAATCAGGTAGAGGTTTAGTTTCACTTTTCGAGTGACTATTATCTCTCTTACCTTGTTAATTAGAAGATTTCTTCATCTTCATTCTCCGGAATTTGTCCTTCTCCTTCTGGTGTTTCACCATGCGGAGAGCATACTTCTCAACCAAGTTGTCAGCAGAGGGTATAGTCTCTGAGCTTTCGGCTGACTGACTTGCGCTTGAGGGAATTGCTTCAGTTATGCTGAGTAATGCCTTATATGCGTGGTCCATTGGCACTTCAGTCTCATCACCAGGGGTTTGTGGGAGATTGAACTCGAACTCCTCTGCCTTTAACTCTGAAAAGAACTTGCGTACAGAGAGATCTTCTTAGTTCTTCACTCTAGAGTTTCATTAGTTCCCCTTCTTACTCTAAGCGAACTTATTGTAATATCATAAGCTTAGAAAAACTCGAAGGAGTTTAGCTTTATTAATTGTTCTTATTGTAAAAACTCTGTCATAGTTGGAGAATATCAAACCTTGTGTTTGAACCTTGTAAAGTCACTAAGACTATAACTAGAGTATCTGTCCAGTCCACAGATCGACTGAGAACTCCTTCTTTGTTTAGGAAGTCCTGCTTTGTTCAAGACAATGGACGTAGGATCCAGCGTATCCGAACGGACTTTAAAAACTGCTTGTGTTGATTTACTGTTGCATTGATTAACTATTTATAGTGTATAAAATTGACTCTAAATCACTCAGTATAAAACGGGTTTTCAAACTGAGACGAACATATTTTAGGCCTACACTTCTGCACCCCATATCTTATATTGAACACTGTTCACTGACATAAGTCAGTAAATAAGACTCATTAGACAGATACTCTGCCCACGCGATCTAGAAAGCTTACTTAGCCAACTAACTAGTTCAGTAGCAATACTAAGTAGCACTGACTTTCACATTTGAGTTGAAATCTGCATTCAGGTGTATTCACCCCCCCCCCCTTTACACCTGAAGGCTCGTATCTGGACCAACAACAATTAAACACATAATTGCATGCTAAAGCATAATAATAAAAAATACAAAAATAGGAAATATAACATCGTTTTCGGGACTAGAAAAAAACAGATAATTCATATCTATTACAAATTAGCATAGTTACGAGAATCATACCACATTCAATTTGATCTAATTAGCCATCTTATTTAATAATTATCTGCTAGAGTAATCGTGTTTACTTGACACGTAAGCCACTCAGGTGGACGTTTACGGCTTCGCTCCCACTTCTCAATAAAAATTAAATATTTTATTGAAAAACTGATCTCACAAAACTCGTAGTTCAAAAACATAAGCAAGTCACTCAAGTGGACGTTTACTTATATTACTGTTCTACTTTTGTGTAGGGTCCAATTAATGGAGGCCCTAAAATATCAATTTCAATTGGAGTATAATTAAACATTAATTATTTTATTATTGCTTAGTCTTTTCTTCAAAAGGTTCATTTTAATTATGAATTTATCCTGAACAAAATACATATCTTCAAAAGCTTTAAAATCTTCAAATCTTGAAACTGCGTCAGAAAAATTCAACATCAGTACCACCCGGCTGACGTCAGCACGCCCTTTACATGTGCAGACGCCGCTGTTCGCCGATTCTGGGTCGGATGACGTCGTCATGGACGTCGCCCGACGAAGGCAAGTCAGGAATCTACACCCTCTCCCTGCCCCCCGAGCTGCCGTTCGCCGCTAGAAGCAGTACAGCGCGCGACAGCGACTGTCCTCTGCAGCCCGCGCGATGCCACGCCTCTCCCCTCCGCGTCGCCGTCCTCCGCCTCCCCCATCATCTCTAGACATCGTCCAGACTTCTGGGCGGTCTTAATCCGCCAAGATCTGCCGCCGGCGCGATAGGATTCAAGCGAATTTCCCATCCCGTCCCCCTCGAATTCCATCGCTCAAATTTGCGTGCTTCCGTGCCGCGATTCGATCAATCGAAAGAGGGGAAATGATGTTTGGACACTCACAACCACCGTCTAATGGATTCCAGCCGAGATTAGTCCATTAATTTCCACAATTTCAAACGAAATCGCCAGAAACTTTCAAAATGAGCAGCGAACTTGAGTCGATAATTTAGATCACATCCGAGGTCCAATGACCCTATACGACCTATTGACGTGTAGATCGTGAGACGACGAACCAAACGACATAAGATGCTTGACTGGAGGAGGTCAGACGCGCCGCCACTCGCCGCCGCAAATAGCGGCGGAACCCTAGCCAAAACTAGAGTTTCTCGATGTTTTTAGGGTTTTCACCTTTCTACCTCGATTTTCATGCCGATCGAACCAATTAAAGTACGAAATATGCAAAAAAACACACAAATTGGTCCTATTTACTACTCGTAGATTTTTTTTCACGAGAAAAAGGGTACATCGGGGTCAAAACAATGGCTTGCATGCCTCCCAAAATACGAAAAATACCCAAAAATGACGGTAAAAAAGCTAACATGCTCATACGAATGAAATAATTAGAGCCTAAAACCTTGCTCTGATACAAATTGATAGAATATGGAAGAAATTCGTTACCTTTCCTCCACGTATGTTATCGCAACTTTGATTATCGCTCCCGTTTTAGACCTTCTAGTCTGTGTCCCGTGCCTTTGTCTCTTTCGTGTGGAAAGAAAACTGAGAGAAAAAGATTAAAAACCGCACATAGAAACTAATGCCAAATAAAATTAAGGTTTTTGTTAGAATATGTGTGTGGGCCTTTATTATTAAAAGTATACAATTAATAATTATGAGCCCATTAGTAATTATATTGCTAATGAGCTTCAATTAATAATAATAATCAACCCACAATATAATTAAAAGTCACTGGGCCACTTATTTATCAATTAATTAGTCCAGCCAATTAATTCCAGATAAATATTTCTCCAACTTATTAAATAATGTATAAAATACATTAATTTATTAATAATCACACAAGAGTGTTGTTAATAATCGGCCAACTTACTTGGGCCAAACCAATGATCCAATACAAGAAATAAAGTAGAGCCTCAAATTAATTTAATCCTCTATGCTCAGCCCAGAGCAAAATTAATTAATAAACACAGATTCATTCCACTAGAGAATTTGTGTTGACTTACCCCTTAATCCCAATTTGAGTAAGGGCTTGTATTTTAGACTTAATCGATTCCCGCATATAAGATAGAAATATATGTTAATTAATTAAGCCCACTGACAGTTTAAATTAATTAACATCTTATTATATTCACGAGTAGTACCACTCGACCTTATTAACGCACATCAACTTAATCAACTGGTTGGGTTTAGTGTGATAATCCTTACGAGTTCCTCAGGGGATATTATCAATCCAGTTACTAGGGATACGGATGCAAGATACAGGTAATTAGCATGAGCTACAAATAACTAGTATCACCCAAGATACGTAGATCTAGTCGCAATGAAATTCACCATAGTAAGTCAAAATGATAGATAACTATAAACACTCAGCTGAAATCTTATCATGCTTAAGATTAGCTAAGTCACCGAGATCTTCAGTTCTCCACTAAGGTCAATTAGGAGAACATATAGCATTGTGATCTATCAATACACCACCTTCAGTGTATCAGTATAGACAAGCGGCTAAGACAAGCCACTTCTTAGCTAAACTGCAACTTAAACCGACAACTTATCCTTAAGTTGTCTCATTTGTGATAACTGTTTATATCTTATTAGTTCAACCAATTGTGTAGTCTTTTGTGATCTACTACACACTACATACACAATCTTAACTATTATACAAGATAAATGATTTAATATGCGCAAATAAATTAAATTAGACAGGAGAATGAATAGTGAAAGGAAAAACACATTGTATACAAACAAAAAAGTTGCTTCTAATATACAAAATTCCAATAGTGATTTGGTAGGATAAGCTAGTTTTGCAGATTTTGCTATGATGATGTTATTTCCCTACTTTGAAATATTATCAAAATTTATCAATCTTGTTTTCAGTTTGGATGTGAGGAGTTTTGTTATAATCTGTGTTATTTCATTTTCGTTCCGAGGCACAAACCTTATAAAGTTGTGCATTGTAACTCCAATAGATAAATTTCCAGTTCTTGTTCGAATTAAAATTGTGAAAAAGAAAAAAAGATTGAACGTGTCGCAGAAAAACAAAAAAAATTAAGTATTATTTAATCACAAAAAATTATTTTAAGGCAAAATACGGAGAAGTGTGAGCATATTTAGTTAAAGAGGAGAACGGAAAGATTAATATTGGATTTATAGAAGTCGACCACACACTAAAACACTCTTACACCCACTTTCTTAATAACAATGTCAAAAATAAATAAGTCATGTTTATTGGACGGGGAGGAGTATAATTATAGTATATTATAATGACATTCCGGGTCAACCCATTGTTTCAATCAATTGAACCACTAAATTTGAGTTTTTTGGGTAGCCCTCCGGGCCGGGTTTGAGCACACTAGTACTCATAAAGAGTCGACATAGGAGTTATCTCCGAACCACTATAAATTTTGTGTCTCTTTACTACTTCTACTTTGTTGTTCTACATTTGCTTTTCATATCAGTATATTATCAACATCTTTCAAAGACATAGTCAAAAGCATACACACATTTTCTGTATTTGAAAAGGTTTTCATAAAACAAGACGGACCTATACTATTTCATATATCTGCTGTCAGTAAACTCTTTACTGACTTAGGCATCTGGTTGTCTACGACCAGACACTGACCTAACTTCTGTTAGTGCAAGAATTTATTACTGGTATATTCCCCCTACATTTGTTACCTCGTTTCAGGACCATCTCTATCAAAAATTAGTCTGAAGTGTGATTTTGTCATTTGTAGATTTTTAGCCCTTCTCTAGGTTTATGGTGGTGTTGGGATAAGGATTCAGTAGATGATTGATAGATTTGATAGATCCCAAAACCCTAACTGAATATTGTACCTTCGCATTTGTAATAACTTAGACGAGTTCAGTTGTTAGAACTCAGAGGCTAGAGTTCAGTAGCTGCAGGATTCAGTAGAAGATTTCGCACTCAGCTGGTGGACTCAGGATCGAAGAAGTCAGTTAGTCAGCCAACCACCAACTGAATCTGCTCTGGAATTCGTGCCAATGCACTGAATGCTCAGAAGAACGTCAGTAGGAAAGTCACTTCAGTTGAAGGTCCGAGGATTCAAAGAAAGTCAATCTTGATGTTTGACAAGTCTCACCTACCAATCTACCTCGACCAATAAGGAGCCGACTGTGACCTATCTTTTATGACAAAAGCTGCTCCCAGACTGAAAAAGAGGAGAATCTCTACAGTGCACCTACTCACCAACGTTCAAAATAAAGGAGTTGTTTTCCTTGCCGTTTCAACACGTGGCTAGATCTCCCTCCAACGGATCTATTCACCATGAACGACTATAAATAAGAGAAGTCTTCATGCAGAGACAACACCGGGAACCCAAGCTATCTAAACACAAACTCTTAACACTCTCAACGAAGAATCTAGTGAAGAACTAGCATCCATTGAAGAACCCTTTTAGTTCATCACTTAGAGTTATATTTCTTCCCCTTCTCTTATCTAAGCAAGACTCATTGTAATATCTTTAGCTTAGAAACCTCGAGGAAGTTCACATCTTGGTGAAATTGTTTTTATTTGTAAGAACTTCCTCTTAGTTGGAGAAGACTCAAACTCTTTGAAACCCTTGTAAAAGTCACTACGACTATAAGTAGAGAATCTGTCCTGCGCATAGATCATTAAGAACTTGCTCAGTATAAGCTTCAAGTTTTGTGTCTCTCCAGTGAACAGACCAACTGAGACTTACTCAGTATAAATATAACAAGTATCCTGCTTTGATCAGGACAGTGAACGTAGGACCCAATGTGTCCGAACCACTTTAAAAATTTGTTGTGTTGATTTACTGTTTTCACTAACTGTTCATATTGCATTAAAACTGTACTTCATAAAACTAAGCATTAAACCGATGTTTTCTAACCTAGACGTCTGATAGGGCCTACACTTCCGCACACACTCTGATATTGAACGACTGTTCGACTGACTAAAGTCAATTGTGCTGAACTCAGTAGAAGATTTTCTTGCCCACGCGATCTGAAACATATTTGGCTGTCTGACTCAGTCAGTAGCAAACTCAACTAGTACTGACTTCGCGTTTGAGAACGAAATTTGTATTCAGGTGTATTCACCCTCCCCTCTACATCTGAATCACGTCTCATGACCAACAGGTAGTGTAGTAGATTGTGACCAAAATATTTAAAGTTTAAATTTCATTAATGTTTTTATGCTAAGCATTTCACACTAATTTTCCACTAATTGTTTACGAGCTAGTGCAGCAAGACAAAAGTTGCATATCACCTTCAGAACAAAAAATTTGAACAAAATAAAATAATAAATAAATTCATCTGTAACTGTAATATGAGTTAGGTGAAGTTTAACTCTCTGTGATTTCGATAAGGTGCAATTTACCTCCATATGGTTTAAAAATATGCAATACACCTCCATGTAGTTTTATTTCATCATACATTGCCTCATGCATGTTATTTTGCCAGATTTTCGGCTTTTTTGACAAAAATATCTTATTCATATAATATATATTAAGATAATATCATAAATATTAAGATAAAACTTACTAAGCAATGAGGGGTTGTAATTGTATTTCACTATATTTAAGTGGAGAGGCTGAATTGCTCCGATTTGTAATACCATAAGGAGATTCGGTAAACCTACGTGAAATCACAGAGTAAATTTACACTTATATAAAATTATAGAAAGGTAATAGCACCTCTTTATAAACCATAATGAGTTTAAATGCACCTAAGTAAAACCAGAGGGAGGTTAAATGCTATTAACCCCTCTAATACTTGAAAAAAGGTGTATTAACAAAATTGAAATAAATCCATGGTACTAATTGGAATTTATGTAAAGCATCTTAAATGTTCCAAGATTTAAGAAGAGTGACTGGCTACGGCGTCAAAGCATTGAAACTGAGCGGCGCATTCCGACAATTGCACCTTCTGCGCGAAAAATTTCAACTTTCATCAATCCCACAAGGCAAGACCCTTTTCTTCAACGGTGTCATAAATTGTACGTACGAATGTTTTTGAGTTTTTTAAAGAAAACGTGTTGTCATTCATACATATAAGTTCCTGGTTTGCAGTAGTTATTTTGTCGGCCAAGAAATGGACGACTTTGTAATTTCATTTATTTAATGCTTATTGACTTGACCATATCAAGTATCAACTTGGAGAATCCCTTCAGTACAGCCATAGTATCAACCCTTCAGTTTGATTCTTTCATTTCTATTTGACTGATCGATGCTACAGAGTTTGATAATTTAATTAACCAGAAACAATATTTTTTTACTAACCATTATGCATTTTTGTAATAATACTTCAACTTTGTCCGAAGCTAAGATTCAAAGATTCATGCATTGAATTATGAATAACATCAGAAGGCATGTTATATTAATGTTTCAAAACTCAGTTTAAGTCTCTTCATTAAGCACATTTTCAGAGTGTGTAACTACCATAATCAAGCATATCAACTGGATTAGTATTAACATTTCATGATGCAACTCCACTGAAGATCGATAGCAGGGGCTGATTTCTTATCTGGCTGAAGGGACTAAGGATCCATTAGAAAGGTCAGGACTTTGGATGTCAAGAAAGCTTGTTAGGAGTGTTTTTCTAGAAGACTGTGCTCTTGAGTCCAACTTATCTGTTCCTTTCTCGATCTTGATTGCATCCTGTATGGCCAATATGATTTCTTGCATTCTTGGCCTCAAGGAGCTGTGTTGTTCCACACATTGAATTGCTACTTCTGCTATTCTCCAAACGGATTCAACTTTGACAGTACCTGTCAGTTCGGGATCTATGATGCTGATCACGTCTCCTTTGCGAATCAGGGACCTCGCCTAGGGTAGTTGATCAATCAAAAACTGTCATTAATACATAATATGGAGATGTAAAAAAGAGGAGAAGTTGCTTACCCAGTGAACGATGCTCCAATCAGAACCGTATTCCTCTGTGGAGACAGGCTTCCTCCCTGAGATAAGTTCCAACAGAACAACACCAAAGCTATATACATCACTTTTTTCAGTCAATTGTTGATTTGCATAATACCTGGCAGGAGCACTAGTTAGTTTCACTTTGTATAGTCAAGGCAAAGCACATAGACATAGGTAGCTTTATCACTTACTCTGGGTCAAGGTATCCCACTGTTCCTCTTGCCACACTTGATACATGTGTCAGATCTTCCTCAGCTTGCCTTGACAGCCCGAAATCTGATACCTTTGCTCGCATATTTATATCTAGGAGAATATTACTTGTTTTCACGTCACGATGAATTATACTAGGGTTGCATCCTGTGTGCAAGTACTCCAGACCTGTACAGTTGTGCTATGATTAAGAATTCTTTTATCAAGCAAATTTAGTATAGTATCTACCTTTAGCTGCATCCTCAGCAATACGAAGGCGAGCTAGCCACTCTAAGTGCTTCTGGTTGTCAGTACCTGTGAGTATGTTTTATGTTAGTTTATTATCAGGATCTCAGATTCATACTTCAGGAGCTGCTACGAACCGTGTATATGATCTCGTAAGGTCCCATTATGCATGTACTCATAGACAAGCATGCGCTGATGCTCTTCCTCACAATATCCAATAAGAGGAACCAAATTTCTGTGATGGATTCTAGACAATAGAGCTACCTGTAAGCATGACGCTCTCGTTAATATTCATTGGCGGCTTCTGGAAAACGAATTTCTACAAGATTATTGATTTGAGTGTCTCTGGATTCCCAGCAGTCATTTGATATTCAACCTATCCTGATATTCATGTTCTTCGATGCAGGTCAGAAATATTACAGTTACTTTGTACACTTGCTTTAAATGAGGTAACCCTATCTCATCATTGACTATGAGAACTTTCACATACATCATATCTTGTACTTGTATATAGTTATAAATTATTGCCTACGGCTAAAGATCTTACTGTAACTGGAAATTAGCATATTGGCTACTTATCAACAAATTCTTCTAACCTGCTTGCTAAATTCCCCCCCCTCATTTTTGTGTGCTTCTTAATTAGTTCAAGAGTTTCTAAAGGCTGATTATTTAATTAAATGAAAATTTTGATTGTACCTCTGTAACAAATTGTTTGGTCCCATGACTAGATGAATCAGCCATGGTTTT
Organism: Lavandula angustifolia; assembly: GCA_028984105.1. Classification (NCBI taxonomy): domain Eukaryota; kingdom Viridiplantae; phylum Streptophyta; class Magnoliopsida; order Lamiales; family Lamiaceae; genus Lavandula; species Lavandula angustifolia. The sequence continues at coordinate 23,211,767 of CM054813.1, read as the reverse complement.
CACAGCCACCTCCTTTCCATCCTTCATTTTTCCATAATAAACTGGCCCAAAGCTTCCTTTTCCAATATTCTTTGAAAAATAATTTGTAGCTGCTTCTATGTCGGGGAGTGGAATGTAGTATGCCACACCTTCGTCCATTAAAGATCCACCTCGTGCTATTGAATATGTAGTTAAAGGCTTTGAGCTGCCACGCCATGAATTTCCTGATACACAAAAATGAAGTTTCTTTGTGAACTTGCAAGGAAGATGAAACAGTAAGCCCATCTCCTACCTTTCTCATTCCTGTGCAAAATATTCTTTGCCCTGTAATGTCGAAGGAGCAGGATGGTTGCAATCAAGAGAACAAAGAGAGCAGCAAGTATTCCAATTGCTGTTCCAACTACAATTTTGTTGTGCTTCTTTGTTACTCGTTTAAGATGAGGGTTGCCTTCATATCTGCAACAGAATATGAATACCTATAGATTATGATACAGCTGATGCTCATATTTATAGATTGGGAGAGTGTATAATTATTATTTGGATCTAATTTTAGTGCTGTTTAATTTGGAGTAGTGCTCTAAAACTAAAATTGATGTATACATATATATAGAGCATAGTTTCCTGTAAATTACCTGAATGTCAAGTTTCCTCTCAAAAGAGATCCAGGTATTTCCCCACTCAAAGAGTTGTTCTGTATGTACCTACAAGATATAATATCAAGAAAATTCAGTTCCAATAAAGTTAAACTTCATTATTTTCAGGAGTCCCCAACTACTTTGAACATAAAAGTGAAATAACTTAATGAATCATAAAAGTGAAAGATCTTATACTTACAACTGTTGCAAGTATGGCAAGTTAGCCAGATATGAAGGTATTGGACCAGTGAGATGGTTGTTTTCGAGATGCCTGCGTATCAGGTGCCATGAGGCTGAAAATCAATGGCAGAAAACTAACTTGGTTTAAGAAACCACTTGACTGAAGATCTTACAATATTTTCAAATTTACAAGGCCACTCATGTCAGGGATCGTCCCGCTAAGTGAGTTTCCATCCAGCCACCTATATATATTAACAGTTGTCATTCATGAGGGATGATTAATTCAGAAAGTAAAGATATTGATTGGCCTAACTTCTTACACTTCTGTTAATGCTTCCATACTCTGAAGCTCCGTTGGGATCCCCCCTTTCATGTTCTTACCTGACAGAGTACTGTTCAAACAAGTCATGTATACGCTATAATCTGTTAATTCGTGATGCATCTTTGTTCATTATAATCTGCTTGTTAGATAACATAGATGAGAATATCTAGTGAATAGTGAGCAAAGATTGAAAGAGTTGTCCTCAGTGACTTACATCTTGGAGATCCTAGGTGGTGATGTGGAGCTACAACTGACCCATCCCCAAGTTGTCGGGATGCAAGGATCGCCAACTTCCTCGGTCCATTGACGAGACATGGAACGCAGGCTGCTCACTTTGGTAAGGAATGGAAGAATAGACTAGTAGTAAGTTAAAGTGCAGAAGAAGAAGAAGAATGAGTAATCAAAAAAATCATTTTCCTACCATCTTTTTCATCTGTCTTAGCAGTAATTTCTACATATCTGCTTATTTCCATGGCGTTGAGAAGTGGTCCTTGCGTTGAATCCCGAGTTTTGGCAAATGCAAATGTGAGAACAAAATCGAGTGACACATTCATGTAGCTAGGTTCATACAGTGTGTAACTTCCGTTGGCATTCTCAGCTATGTTCACCACTGCATTGCTGTAGTCAGGATTGTAAGGTTGCTCCATCTTAAATTTGCGTATTTCATTTACTCCCAAATCTTCAATCTCAGCAAAGAATGCATAAGCTCGAGCTTGAGCCGGAAAATCCTCTAGATTTAAGCGGTAGCTGAGGCTTCCTTTAGTCCCAACCACTGCAGTTTGCATTACCCTAACGGGTGGATATTCTCTTGTATTTACATCCACGTTTCTGCTAGTGTTGATTCTCTGCGTACCAGGGGCCACCCCGACCAGGAAATTTGGCCTCCGATCGAGATCCGATTCCCAAATACGATCATAGGGATCATCAGGGTACCTTACCGCTTCAAGGGTGGGAGCGCCAAAATTAACTCTGGCTGCTACTTTCATGTAGAAGTCGTCTTCGTAATCAGTGGCGTACATTGAGAGGTTGAGAGGGCGCATCTCAAGAGTGGATATGAAGGGAGACCCCGTGGTTGCACAGCACAAGCACACATCCACAGACTCGGACGGCGCCCTGATGATCATCTCCTTAACATAACTTCTTGAAGCTTCCATAACTGTCACTGTCGACCATTTCGTTGCATCCAGGTAAAGCTGAAACTTGGGGTACGCGCCTTCTTTGCTGGCCGTACTCCCGTACAGGAAGGTGGCGCGGATGATATACCGCCGCCTTTGTTCCGTCCTAAGTGTGTAGCAGTACTTGTTACTGTCTGTTGGGAAATCCCTCCTTGTCTCGTACTGCAACTGCACTCCCAGTCCCAGTTTGACTGACGTGCCGTCGCCTTGGATTCCTTGGTCCGAGATCCATGCCAACCCGGTGCTGTTATCCGTGTAGTTACTTGTGCCCCCACAGTCTATGCTAATGAACTCTGCATATTTCATATAGGCTTTACTAGTTACATACTTGATGCTAATTATCACAAAAAATCTATCTACTGCATATATAATTCATATTTGATGTTTGTAAGAGAACTACTCACCTGTAACTTGGCCTGAAATGGTTGGAACTAATATAATACTAAGAAAAATGGGACACATGTAAGAAAAATAACCCATATTTGAGATCAGAAGGTGTTTATTTGTTCTGGATTTTGTGATGGGTAGCTCATTATTCTTCTTCTTCTTCTTCAACTGAGGGTAGTAGGGTGTGCAATGCTCATTCACGGTCGAATGATTTCATTTGATTTTCGAATCTACTTTTTCCCCCAAAGGTGTTGTGCTCAGTCAAGCTTTTGTTGCTTTGGAAAAGAGAGAATATTATTAGTATATGACAGCAGTGGAAGTCATGAGACTACCTTTATTTCTTTTAATTTCTATCTAAATTATTTAGGTGAATTAATTATGACAAGGATGTGGTATTCTATGTCTGCTTGCTGCGAGTTGCTTTTACTATAAGCCTTTTTTTTTTTTTTTTTTTTTTGAAAGCTGTCTACGACAGATGGAAGAGACCTATTAAGGTTGTGTTTGCGATAGTGAAAGGCTTATAGATAAGTCTTTGAAAGTTGTTGGAAGGCTCTGAAAGTGGTGAAAGCGGTGAAAAGTCGTTGATTTTGATAATTTGTAAGTGTTTGCAAAAAGTGCTGAAAGTCAAAAATTAATATTTGAAAATATTAATAAAGTGATATCTTATAAAATGAAAATGTTATTTATTTCTCACTTATTAAACAAATTTAGAATTTTTACACAAATAAAATTTAAAATTTATTTCCACTCATATAAAATAGTATTTTAATAAAAATAATATTTAAAAAAAATTAGAAAATAAAAATTAAGTATAATTAATATTATTAATTAAAATCAAGAATACAAAAGATTATAAATTATATTAATTAAACAAATATTTACTTATTCTTTGTTAAATGACAAATAAAAATTATACATATAAATAAGCAATATCGATCATTAATTAAAAAAAATAGTTATAAAATTATAATATAATGTAATAATTAAAAAGGTTAAAAATTATAAAAGCTATCAGCTTCAGCTGCCCAATACCAGCTTACGAAAATTCTCTATCTTGGATCCAAATAGCTTTCAGCAGCTCTATAAGCTGAATTTCCCAAACACCGAATTTATTTTCCGAGACAGCTTTCAGCTATAAGCTGATTCAGATAAGCTATTGCAAACACCCCTTAAGTATGTGGTACGGACTGTTCTTTATCACTTTGAGTTCATTTATTAAGGGGTGTTTGGAGTAGTTGAAACTTATTGATAAGTGCTGAAAGCTGCTTAAAGCAACTGTAAGCAGTTTATTTGAAAATCAGTTAGTGTTTGGAAATAAACGCTGAAAGCAGCTGAAAGTGGAAAAAATAGTGTTTAAAATATTACTGATAGAAGTAGCTTATTATTACTTTTTAGAAAAAATGTCTATTTTGCCCTTAATGTTATTAATTTATAATAAATAAATAAAATTCAAAAATTGTTCTTCTATATTTATTTTTTTCTTTATAATTTTAATCTAATATTATAAAATATTAAATTGATATAAATATTATATAATACTATAATTGATAGAGAGAGGAAGAGACACGACTATTATATTGAAAAAAAAATTCTAATAAATATTTAGGGTTAGAGATATTTTTAAAATTAAATAAAAATTTTAAGGGTAATTTAGTCCGAAAAAATCATAAGCAATAAGCTGAAGCTGAAAGCTGGGGTGAAGCAACTTTAGCTGCTTCTCTATTTTTGACTCAATTTTAGAGAATTTTAGCTTTAAGTTGGGTCTTTCAAATACCTCTGCACCAGCTTAAAGCTGAAAACAAATTTCAATAAGCTGTTCCAAACACCCACTAAGTCACTGCCGTATTGCAATATCTATACTTTATTGAATTTATTTAGATCATTTTTTTTATTAAGTTGATATGGTAAGTAAATAAATATGCATGTTAGTATTTAATTTTAGGAAAACAACTCTTGTTTTATGTGCATGGTTATGATTTTTGTTGATGGGTGGGTCATGGTCATGAATACGTGTGGGATATTCGTTGGTGGTAATTAAATGAAACATTATCTTATATGAAAAAGTCATGCCATGCTAAAGCATCTTTTTGGGATAATAAACAAACAAATAAATGTTCTTAGTATTTGATGCTTTTCTGCTTTACCCACTTTTGCTTTTGATTGCAACAGGGTACGCTTTTTCAGTTGCGACTTTGCTTGCACTTAGTTGTCCATTGTAGGGATGGCAAAATGGCGGTTCGGGTCCGGGTATCATACTACCCGGACCCACCCCGCGCAACAGACCTGCGGACCCGCCCCACCCCGTGGACCCGTACGGGTCTCTTCTTCTAGCCCCGGAACCGGACCCGCACGGGGCGGGTCCTATCCACCCCGCCCCGCAGTTTGTTTTTTTCTCGACAACACGGGTCTATACAGGTCTACACGGGTCTACACGGGTCTACACGAGCGGCTCTACACAAGTCTACATGGGTCTACACGAGTCTACACGGGTCTACACGAGTCTACATGGACGGGTCGAAACGGGGCCGGGCGGGGCGGGGCGGGTCCGCGGCCGGAACCGAAACCGCCCCGGACCCATTAGAGGTCGGGTCCGAAACTGTCCCAAGCTCGTACGGGGCGGGTATTACCGCCCCATCGCGTAAGGGTTCAGGTCGGGTCCGACGGGTCCGGGTTCTTTTGTCATCCCTAGTCCATTGTCCGTCACTTTGAAAAATTACACTTCCTTAACCTGCTCTACAACCCCCTATCATCAAATTGCGCCTTTTTTTTTTTTTAGTTTCTTATAATACAATTTCAGGAAAATATCAAGTAAAACTTCAAGAGATCTCATCTTTTTAGCTTGGGAATCTCGCTCCAACAGCAACAGCTCCCACTATGCAACATTACAATCGAATTTCAGAATAGTATCCCAATGCCAAGATATTATACATATGCACTATATTGGTCCAAAGACGAGCCTTCAGGTGTAGGGGGGAGGGGTTGAATATACTTGAGTGGAAATTTCAACTCAAACGCGAAAGTCAGTGCTATTGAATATTGCTACTGAACTAATCAGTTGACCAAATAAGTTTTCTAGATAGCGTAGGCAGAGTATCCTTCAAGTGAGTCATATCTACTAACTTCAATCAGTGAACAATAGTTCATGTTGGTCTAGAGACTAGTATTAGGTGTAGGAGGGGGGGGTGAATACACCTGAGTCCAAGTTTTGCTCAAACGCGACGGTCAGTCTTTTACTGAGTATGCTACTAAACAAATTCAGTTGTCAGTTAAGCATTCTTATCGCGGGCAGAGTGATTCAACGATTGAATCCTTTCTACTGATTCATGTCAGTACTAAGTAATTCAGTAGATGAATAAGTGCAGAATTGTGTAGGCCTGGTTTAAGTTCGTCACTTTGAAAAATATTTTTATGCAAACCAAATCAGTTGGCTAGTGTAGTTTTAAATCTGTTTTACTGAAAATATGGTTTTGCAAACAATTGACAAACAGATGCAATAAAACAGTAAATGACACAAATAATTTTTAACGTGGTTCGGATACGCAAGATCCTACATCCACGGTCCTGCCGAACATGAATTCTTGATGATTAATTTGAGCACGCTTCAGCAAGTTTCTGTACATTGGACAGAACCATCTAAGTTATAGTCCTTAGTGATAGTACAAGATCAAACCGAAGTTTGAAGGGTTTTATCTCTAACAAGGAATGAGTTCTTACAATAAGAACGTATCACTAAAAGTAAACTCCTTCAAGTGTCTAAGCTTAAGATCTAACAAGGTTAGATTAGAAAAGAGATCGGGAACAACTCTAGAGTGAAGAACTAGTAGGATATCTATAAGATTTCTTGTTCTTCGCTGGATGTAACAGTAAGCTTGCTAGAGTGCTTGAGTATGCATTCTTGAATTTCTTGCGTCTCTGTTCCCGTTGTTGTTGTTCTTCTTTTTTTTTTCATTCTCTTCAATTCTTGAAGATGATCTCTTTATATAGTTGTGACCCATGCATAGATCCGTTGGAGGGGACCATGCCACGTGTCACAAGACTCCAAGGAAAAAGGCCATTTAATTTAAATGTCGCTGCAGAGGGTGGTTGGCTTTCTGCGTATGAGAGCAGCTTTTGTGTCAGAGCAGGTAAGCTTTGGTTGCTTCTCATTGGTCGAGGTATGACGGTAGGTGATACTTGTCAGACATCAGTCTTCTAGCTGAGTTGACTTCCTCTGAACCTCGGATACTACAGTGTTCCTCTGCTGACATCCGACTGATAAAGTTAGGCTGTCGATTTCCCTTGTACGGTCTGCAACTAAGTTGCAGCTCATTCAGTAGATCAAGGATGATCATACCGAGTCTTCTTTCTGAGTCGACTGAAGAGTGATCTTCTACTAAGTGCTTCCAGCTACTGACTCGAAGACAAACTACTGAGCTCTTATACAGACAGAGCTCTACTGAACCGATAACAGACATGGGGTTCTTGAACATTAACTTCTCTAGTGATGTTCAGTCCAACAATTTACCCCTTACAAGATTTAGATAAACTAATCTAGAAAGATCAAAGCAGGTCTAGCCTATTACATCATGTCGGTTCATCACACACTCAGGAGTTTTGGGATCTTCAA